>DWLO01003240.1:0-11235 GCA_018245335.1 Dalla quadristriga | reverse complement strand
CTCAGGAAGACGCTGCTGCCCATCTCCTGGAAATTACTCTATCGTCGCCTTTTACGAACCCCCAGAGAGAGCGGGGGGGGTGCTATTCTACTACTGTATCCCGGCACCACACGGGGAAGTTATGAAATAGGAAAATAAAATTATATATTTTTGAAGCTTTTATACACTTTTATTCCTGTGTTGTGTGGGTAAAGTAAACAAACGTCTGAAACTTTGCAAGAGCATAAAATTTGTTTTTCTATACAAATGTATATCCCTAATTCTACTCTTAAGGAATTTTTTTGTAGCTTATGTCAACAGGACAATATCTATGTACAAATACTTAAAATCATGTCGCTCCGTTGGCGCGTGAAATAAGAGCAACCAACCAATAAACACACCTTTCGCATGTTTAATTAGTAGAGGATGTACCTGTAAGAGCCGTGGAAAGGCATTAGCGACGGCGACAGCTAGGCTGTGCTGCGGGGAGTGCTTGGCGATGTGGCCCAACGTCCACGTCGCCGCGCACAGCTCCGCCTCCTCGGCCTCGTCGCTTTGCAGGATGCTCACCAGCACTGGGACTGCCTAAAGTGGGCGTACAACATACATTTTTTAATCAAATCAATTATGTGCGGAATGAGGAACACAAGTTTTATAGTATTCCTACTATAGAGCTGCACATGGAGCTGCACTTATTCTACCATACTACTATGGCCCCAGAATAAATAGTAGTAGGTACCTATGGCGCACAAAGAGCTCGCGATATACAGTGTTAACACTGTTGACTGCAATACAGACATGACATACATAAATGTGTATGTAACACATACTTTACTTTGAGGCGTCCTGTGATTACGACCAGTCGTAATCACAGGACGCCTTATTCGACAGGCCGATTCGGTATCGCTGGGCGAGGGAGTCGTCAATACAGATTTAGAAAATTTTGGTAGCGTGATTCAGTAGTATCGCAGCGACATCTCTTGTCGAATGGCGGGAAGTCGTCGCCCACCTTGGATTCAACAACAGCCATGGCCAGCTGATCGGACTGGCCCGCGATGAAGCCGAGCGCCATGCAGGCAGGCACGCGTGTGCCGCTCGCGCTCTCGCCCGCCAGCTCCACGAGCGGGCCGCATCCCCCAGTGTTCACCACTAACTGCGCCAACTGCAATAAGTATGATGACATAAATCTTAGTTACTAACTAGAAACTTACTAGAAAATACTTTATTTAGAAACTATAATAACAAAGAAATTTTGACAAAAACAGATTAAAAATAATAATAATAACAAAAAGCAATCTGGATAAAAAAAGAAAATAATGTGTGCGCAGTCAAATGTAAATTAGAACGCACTCAATGTGATATAAAACCTCAGCCACTGGTTTGCAGTGCGTCCCATTTCAGCGTAGTTCAGTCAGTGATTAAAATAGGTGCAACTACCATACAGAACAAAAAAAAAATGATTTATGTAACAATACAGTAACATGAATCAGTTTGGAATGTGCTGTGCGTGTTAAATGAATACCTATGGTAAAGTTAAATAAAGAAGGAGCAGGTAAGTAATATTTTTGGGACGAGTTAGGCCCAAAGCTGGATACAATGTTGGGTGAGTTTCTAGGGAAGAATGAATGTATGTAGATGGTCAGTACCGACAATACATAGTGTACGAGAACGTGCATTAAAATGTTTTCAAAGTATCTGACTATCCGCCGTCCAGCCTTTGCTGGGCAGTGGCGTCTGACGCTTCAACTTCTATGGCAGATCAGGGCCTTAAGGTTGCATTCGGTTATAAGCGATCTCAACCCATACTTTCTGTCTTTCGCGGTCGCTAAGAACCGAATGCTACCTTTGATGAGTTTAATAGGTATGAACTTACATCTACGGAGTGCTTGACGATGTCGCGCAGCAGGCAGGCGGCGGCGCGGCGCACGGGCGCCGAGTCGTGGCCGGCGTGCAACAGCGCGGGCGGCAGCGCGCCGCCAGCCACCGTCGCCTCCGCCAGCTCCGCGCGCGCGCCCGCCACTGCGCCTAGCGCGCACAGCGTGCTGCGCTACAACAACAACTAGAGACATTCAAACGTTTTCAAAACTACAGTACT
This sequence comes from Dalla quadristriga, assembly GCA_018245335.1. Taxonomy (NCBI): domain Eukaryota; kingdom Metazoa; phylum Arthropoda; class Insecta; order Lepidoptera; family Hesperiidae; genus Dalla; species Dalla quadristriga. The sequence continues at coordinate 9,161 of DWLO01003240.1, read as the reverse complement.
GACAATAAACCCAACGATAAACTTCAAACAGGAACTTGTGACACAAGAGGGCGATTTTTTGAGATTAACATAGCAGCATTCTGTATAGTCCAAGCATAGTCATACAGTTTGAATTGGCAGTTGAAATTTTTTGTAGAAAAGAATATAAGATGTGAAATAAATATCTCTATCATTTTATGCACGATACGTGTCACCGTGTCAGACCTGGATAACAATATATACATAATAGTAGTTGATTAGGTGTTTTATTTCAAGTATAGAGTACGTCGTCAATCATACATACCCAAACTTCTTTAATTTTGCTAAATAATGCCATTAGTTGGCCGTATCTCCCATATTACTGATCCGGCTTTAGTATAGAACGTGTGCGCTTGCCGTGCCCAATGCTTAATGATCTAAGGACCTAATAAAAATGAAGGAAGGAAAGGAAGGACTGTTACGAAACTTCTATTTTGAATGTGTACCTAAATCTCAATTATTCAATACGCTGACAAATATAGCTACCGAGGTTTATTTTTTCATTTGGACCCTTGCTGTTACCCCCGTTTCCTTTACATGCACATAAATCTAGATACCTACCTTTAATTTAGGATCCTGGTTCTCTAAACCTCGAACCAAATGGCAAATCGCCCCCGCATCAACCACCGCCTCAGGCTTATGTTGAGCCAAATCCACGAGTGCACCGGCAGCAATCTGTTGATTTATTATAATTTAGATAAATATAAAAGGAATCCTATTGTTATTTATTTTACACTGAAATTTCTTCCAGGAGACCTAGCATGTAGAACCAAGTTAATATTATTTTCTAACCAACAACTAGATAAATTGACTAGTAGGAGCAAGAGCCACAGAAACTAGTAATGATCTAACTCGTCAAGTACCTACCTGTTTGAGACTCATTTCAGGCTCCTGAAAAGCTAACACCAAGAGAGGCAGCGTCCCACCGTCCACCACCACACCAGCCAAGTGCTCACTGTGCTTCCCTATGTAGCCTAATGCCCAAGCTGCATTTTCCTTCACCTGTGTTTCAAACAATTACTTCTTTGAAAACATTAACCACATAAATGTAAGTACCTATAATTCATAGGCAGTCAATAGAAGGTTTATTTAGAAACAATAAAAAATTTATACTTCCTTTTTGAAGTTTTATCGTTTTCATATTTGTGATTCTTACCTGTGTATCAAAGTCTTCAAGACATGAAACAATGTGTTCTAATGCGCCCAGGCGAATAATCGCTGAAGCCAATTCCTCATTATGCCTGTGTAAGTAAGTAAGTCTTTGATTATAAAATCAAAGTATTTTAATTTAGTTTTGACTAAATATTATAATAAACGATTAGCGTAACGCCTGCCCGTGTAAAAAAACACTTAGCATTTCTGTTTCGAGGGCCAGGTTAGTATAGTACCTACCTACAATCCATTTTCCATGCTCTAGTGCTAGTGCAATTTGCAAATGCATCCAGCATTTGCATGAAAGCTGGATTTTTAAACATTAAATTAAGAATTACTTACTTTGCAACAGCCCTCATTAGATACAGCGCTGATCGTTTGTAGTAGACCTTTAACATAAAAACATGGGTTATCTATCTATCTGTCTGTCTATATATAAGGACTGCATAATAGAAAAGGTAGTACCTGCATTGAGTGAACACATTATTATTATAGTACTTATAGTATCTAGTATTATAAATACAACGACGTTGCGTTCCCATAATGGAATCTATGGAATTAGACTATTGTGTCACTAGGACGAGGTATTCTGTATTATGAAATGCGAGTTTCGACTAAACCACAGACAGAGGGTTCCGTATTTCGTAGCTGTCAATCTGAAAGCGATTGTTAAGCTAAGCTAATAATTAAGCTTACCTACTATTTCGAGTTCGAACGGAGTATAGACTAGGAGGGGCCTAGACAAAAAAACATTATATTCTATTAGAAATTACGAATATAGTATACCTACCTAGTGTTCAAAAATGCATGTCATTGACATACGCAATCACGTGGGAGTCGACGTCGACCGATGATCATTGTCTAGGGGCCTAGGAAGCCTTACGTTATACTTGTTAAGGTTTTCCAAAGTGACGGTGAGCATGCCGCCGCTAAGGATTTGCCGGGCGATGCCCTCGTCGTGGTCGGCCAGCCGCGCCGCCGCCACCACCGCGCACTGCCGCACCGCGCCACACGAGTCCGAGAGCAGCGGCCGTAGCAGATCTACGCATTTTATACTTACTTACTAATTACTTACTTACTTATTAATTAACTAGTTATGGCACGTCGTGGTCCTATTAGCTGCGGGTTAAATATACCTAATTAAACAGATATTCCCAGAAAATGCGTTAGATTCGAGCCCGGTGTAGAAGGCCGAAATTCATACCCGACCGGTAGCTTATGGTAATCTCGACGAGGTAATATCTTGTCATAGGAGGCCACAAAATGACATGGTCCAAACGGTGTTAAGCAACAGAAAAAAATTTAACCAATTAATATTTTATGAATACTATGTCCTTACCTTTTGTTTATTAAAGATTAGATTAAGACCGAGTCCTCATCAGTCCTCCGACCACCTGCGGTGATAGCGACCGATGTCCAACTCGTGGAAACACGTCTCTACCGCTCCGAAAAACTCGCCAAGTAACTTCACCGTTGAAGTTACTTGCACCGGGGTGTCATTTCACTTTGAGAACAGCCCGGGTCTCAACGGATTTACCCAGAGGCCCGAAGTCCCATCCATCGCTTGAGCTGCACAGCCACGTAGAGGGAAGTCCAAATTCGTCCGTTCATTCGGTCACAACATTTTGTTACTTAATATACACTTGATAGGTTGATGATGAACAAGATTGCAGAACTCTGGGAGTAGAGAAAAACGAGGTGCGCTTACCTAGGACACCAGCACTTTCAAGGCATTTGACGTTGGTTGCTCGCGTCGCCAATTCAGCCATCGTTTGGACGAATACCAACCGAGCTTTTTGGTATGTTTCAAATACTAAAACGAACATGTGCAATAGGTAATCTATTCCTACTTTATAAAACTGTCAGCTCATGCAGCCCGTATTATGGAAATTAACTTTCATTTTTGTAGTGGTAAGTAGAAGGTTGGTGCTATGTTATAATCATAGGGAGCATGTGCAGGCAGTGTATTACCCTAAAACTATATGAATTTGTTCCTAAACGAGTATGGAAGGAAATGCATTTATATGCCGCGAAGCAGATGTTGCGTTGCGGGTCTAACGCTGCAAGCGGGTCACGTATTAAACATTAAATGAATATGATGATGTAATGTTCTGTGTGGCTATTATGTCCATGGTTGTGCCCATACGTTCACCACCTATCTAACTAAAACATACGGGCTCCGAGACAGTACATCCAGGTTGTTTGCGTGTTTCATAACCAACATAGATCTCATTAGCAGTAACTGAAAATGTTATACCTAGCTGAATATTTCGTGGACTGCTCATAGAATGACTCATCTTAGTCATTAATATAGGTAATTTCTTATCACAAAGTATATAACCCGCGCCTTATGTAAATTGTGTAAGTTGTTAGAAATACCAAGTCAAAATGTCATTGACATAAACATGCAATTATTTGTTTCTTTTTTATGTCACATTTGTCTTTTAAACATCATTATCTACGATCTTTTGTGCAACCTATAGTATAATTTTAATTAAGCTGGGAACTTACAGGGCTCTTACTTATCGCGAATTATTATTACTAAATAAGCAACAATGTTTGAAGTTATACCTTATTCATCACCTAAAAAGTTTCTTGGATGCACTATCTAAAGTTGTTAACTTTAGATATGTTTGTTAACTTAGTAGAGCCAATTGATCAAGCACGTCGATGATGCTTAACTATTATTTTGTTTCTGACTTATTGGCACTACTAAGCCATTAGCACCCCATACACGTCGGCCGTAGACGTAGGTACCTACCATCTACAGAACAAAAAATAAATACCTACCATTTTTCTATGTTTTAGGTACCTAACTACATATCTTTGTAATATTGGATGAATTAGGTAGACCTAAAAAAATTATACAAATTCATATAAGTACTATTAGTTATTACCATAATTATCATTAGGTACCATGGAGCAATTGCAATTGGAGAAAATCTTGTCTCGCCAACCGGCAGTAATAAGATCAATGCACGAGGACGCTTGGACGTGCGCTCGCGCTGCCCGCTGCCCGTGCAAGCACCGTGAAGGCCATGCGATGCCGGTGACTAGCGACGTCACGTAATATCCAAACACGCGCACCTTACCTGCTCGCGCACACATACAAACTATTGTGGTATTCGTGACGTGCACCGCGCCGGCATTGCTTACCTGGCAAGGTTCACTCACATGATCACACAACTTGTCGCAGCAGCTACCGGCTACGTGGTTCAAGCTTAGAAACTTTAAAATCAGTTGTTATTTTAAATAGTTAAACATAAAATGGTCTGAGCCATTCTCCTGTTTGTGAGTGAGCAGTGTTTGTTCTGTTTGTTGCAATGCCGTACATTATGGTCATGGGCAGCCTGAGCGCTCAGCACCTCTCCAAGGACGAGGGGGCGACTGTGTACGGACTTAAAAGTGAAGAAAGAGCTGCTTTAGTGCGAGTAAGTAATAAATAACTCATATCCGTACCACGTACTCGTATCCATACGTACCTACTTGAAATTTTGAATACGTGCTAGAATCTTCACAAACAAAAAGCATAGGTACAATTAAGCATGTAAGTTCCTACTTATTGAACATTTTAATAAACTTAGCTTTCCATTTCGTCCTACTCAAACTGAGCATGACGTAAAATATTACTAATATGACAAAATTATTTTTTTGATAAGACTTCACGGCTGCACCATACAACCGATCTTCATAAAATTTGATATAGGCGAAAACGTCATAAATTAAACACAGACGAGGTCGCAGGCAACAGCTGGCACTATATATTTCAAATATTTTGACAATATGGCGACTTAAATATAATCACAGACAGACAGTCTAGAGCGCTCGCAGCTAGCCAGCCTGTTGGTTTTAACCGATCGACAGCAAGTTAAGTAGTTGGTCCTGGTTGCTTTGTCAGAGGCCTTTGGGCGGCATAGCAACTTCCGCCAATCTGGTTGCAGGACCCACCATCAATCAGCACTGAAACGGAACTAAGTGAGTAGGCAGACACCTTTGCCCTGCTGTTATTAATGCAATTTGCAATAATAATGACCACGTAGTAGGTATGCAACAGCAAGCAGTCAATTTAATAAAGATAATATTGTTCTTTTAATTTCAGGAGCTCAATTCATCATTCGGGATTATTATTGCTTACTCGTCAGACCAAGAGAGAACAGTTCGCGTGACGCAGAAGGGTCTCACTCTGGTGGTCGTGAATCGGTTGCACGGGCTGTTAGGTTTTGACGTGGTGTCGCACGCCATGGCAATGACCAACGCCAACCGCGAGCTCGTCTCCTTCACCATGTACAAGAAGAGTAGCTCCAGCTCCAAGGCCCACGGCCACGGACACGCCAGCACCCACAAGCATACGAAAGGCAGCGGCGGCGTCGTCACGCTTTGATATAGCGCAGTGACGTCAGTGTAACGTAGTGAGAACTATTTACAAATTTATAGATTTTTTATAGAAAATAGTTATAAGTCATCCAAAAAGCTAATTATTTCAATGTTTGAAATAACATATCAACCAGTTTATTCTATAAATTGTGTTGCAAATACATTGGATTTGAATTTTACTCACGGACCGCAATTTGTTAGTAACATAACAAAAAATAATGTGCTTAACTACTTTTCTAAATTTTACGAGTCAGCAGCCTGCTAGGGTACGGTCTTCTCATGAAGCCTTCTCACTAAGGAGGCCTGAAGCGTACTCCCCCACGCTGCTTCATTAGCTGTCTGCAAAGTATTTGATACTGTATTGTTTAGCCTTTTTTCTCTTGAAATCTGATATTGCAGCTCTATTACATAAACTCTTTTTATAATAACAAAAAATCTGTATTTATTGAGTGTTTTTTATAAGACGTAAAGTTTCGGAGAAAATGTAAAAATGTTTTGCTAGCCTGATTATTTATATAATGCCATTATTGTATAAACATGGTTGCGAAATAAATTATCGTATTCTTTAACATGTACTCATTATATTTACTCTCATATAAAAGTGCATAAACAAATAAATATTCAGTCTTACTATTTACATACTTACACATGGATATTTGAGATTTACACTTTTACAAATACGTGGTAATATTATATTACAAGTTACAAGTAAGCGGCCTTGGAAACAGTAAAGCCTGGAGTATAATCGCAGATACTATTGCACTGAAAAATTGTGTCCCATGAATATTAATTATTGCCTTATAAACCTATTGTCAGGAATGTTTTGACATAGTTTGTTTCCGTTGAAACGTTATTTTGTCCAAATTTCATATCACGTTATAACGATAACTTACGTTTCAACAAATATGGCACAATACAAAATGCAAATGTGCATTTACATAATCCGCCATTTAGAGGTACACTGCTGGACATAGGCCTCCCCTAAACTACATATTTATATAATAATATAACAAAAGTAATAATTTAGAACTTACACACATACCTATTAGAAAAATATATACGAAGAAAGCACATACCAATAAATACATTACTTTTAGGAATACATATTCGATTCAATTTTGTATGTAACGGCACACGTAACAACAGTTATTTGTAACACATCTTATTTAGTTCGAAATTGTCGCCATGCATAATACGATCAGGGTTGAAATATTACCGTCAAAACTAGCAACCTTGAGTATTCAATCCTGCTGCTTACAAAATGTACATTTCACGACGATATAACTTATTTATTCTATACGTAATACCTCGGCTCCAAGAGCCGAAAGTGCTTTGCAAGACTTCCTTTTGCTCATTCCCCTGTTCAATTTGAAACTGCCTAGTTCACCCAAGTAACAAAATTATTTACAATACAATACGATACAAAACACTTTATTGTACACCAGGACAGAATATACACATTAAGAAATAACAGCATATGTATACAATAGGCGGTCATATCGCTAAGAGCGATCTCTTCCAGATAACCTTAATTAAGCATGAAGAACTCACATGGAAGAGGGATGGGTAGCGGTGTACATACAAATTGACTGGTTAAGTACGCAATTTTCATGCATGGAATACATAACTGAACCTAAATATCCTACATAAAAAAACACAGGACCACAGAGGACAATTTACAGATATACGTCGATAATTTATTCTTTTAGGGCCATTATTTACAAACTTTGAGAGAAAACTGAAGTGCCTCGAAGCCTCGTCAGTCGTTAGAGACCCGTGCTTTGTAGTGGATCACTAATGAGTTGTAGCCACACAAAAAAATGCACGCTTCTAGATATTGTTTGGCTGCAACCCATAGTGGCGTGCTGCAGGGCACGGGCCTCTCCTTACAACTGAGTAGTCCTGGGGCGTACTTCACGCTCCAGCTGCTGGGCTGCTCCAGTGCGGAATGGCGGAGGTGTTAGTGGCCAACGTGCGTGTCGTATCTATTTGAGGCCACCCGAAGGCCTAAAGATAACAACCGAGACCGTCGGTTTAACGTGCCCTCCGAAGCACGGAAGCGCTCAAATTTTTTTGCCACTAGCGGTCTCCCATCCCACTGCCGGCTGAGATCGGTATTTTTTTATATCTTCTGCTATAGAGTTATCAATAAAAAAAAATATGGTAACAGTGTTATCAATTGAAAAAAAAATTATAACATGCAAACATGCATGTTTTTCTTGAATTTAAAATTATGATTATGGTCGAATTTCGACCAGTGGGCGAACACTAGTAAACCTAAAACGACGTATTACTTTAACGATTAGGTACATATGCCTATGTATGTTGAAGTCCTGTAAGAGGGACTTCTCTCTCCCCAGGCGGCCGCTTCAGCGCTGCAGCGTAGCAGCCCGCGAGTGCTCCCCGTGTAGCGCTGCCATCTGCTCCTTCACTTCTTTACACTTCTGCTCTACTTCGTATAAGAGTGACCGGCAACCATATGTTTGAAACCGAACGTATATTTCTTTCCGGCACTAAAGGCTATTAAACACTGGGGGAACAGTATGCAACGTCTACTAGTTTGACCACATGTTGGAGTCCTATAAGTGAGACTTCTGTCTCTCCCCAGCCAGCCGCTTCAGCGCCGCGGCGTATTGGCGCTGCACGTCCAGAAGCCGCGAGTGCTCCGCGTGCAGCGCCGCTTTCTGCTCCTGCTCCTGTTTAAACTTCTGCTCCACCTTCTTCACTGTCTGGTTCACCCAGTCTACTATTGACTCAAACTGGTTCATAAACTCTTCTCTCTTCCTTGCCGAAGACATTACTCTGAAATAAATTATTTTTGTAAAATATTTGAATAAATCCCTCATAGCCCACAGGCTGTGTCAACTCCTAAGTTAAGCAACCTCGGGGGCGATCAGCATGCGGCAAAAAAAGGCAAAGGCAAATGAAGTCTGCCAACCAGCACTTGACCAGCGTGGTTGCGGTGGACTATGGTCTCATTCAGTGAGAAGTACCGTATTCAGTAATGGGCCTGCGATGGGTAGATGATGACTATATCTATGAATAGCTAGCTGTTGCCCGCACCTCTGCCCGCATAAAACTCTTTTCCCACAAATTTTCGCATTTACATTATTAGACGAAGATTATGGATGTAGCTCACAGAATAATGTAAGAATACCCCTCGTTCTCGATGTGAACGCACTTAATGTGTAACCAGAAACTAACTAAAAGAATCACACTTAATAAAAATCAATAAAAAAACACTCACTCATCATAATTATCAAGGATCGAATTCAGTAGGCTTAATTCTTTAGATGTATAAAGTTTAACTTCATAAAGAGTATTGTAAAATATATAATATTGCTTGGTTTCTTTATGTTTCGATGCAACTGAAAAGAAATAACACGTAACGTAATTATTAACTCTGTAACGTCATTGCTCTGTAAAGTAAAAACATTAAAATAAAGATGTCTCAAAAAAAATCCATCCATCCATCCATTAGCCTTTAGAGGTCCACTGCTGGACATAGGCCTCCCCTTATCGACGCCACTCCAACCGTTTCTGTGCCCTCTGAATCCAGCGGCTTCCCGCCGTCTTCCTCAGGTCGTCAGTCCACCTTGTCGAAGGGCGGCCTGTGC
>DWLO01003239.1:0-11235 GCA_018245335.1 Dalla quadristriga | reverse complement strand
CGAAAATAAAGTTTGAAAATTTGTGTTAATACTACTACGTTTTTTTTTTATAAATCTTAACCAACGAACAAGCAGACGGGCTGATAGTAAATGGATAACGCTTAAGATCTTAATTTTATTTTACATTTGTATTCGGCAACATAAGACCTCTTGTCTCTTATAAGGAAATAGGTTTTCACAGATATACAGTCAGGCAAGAAAGTGCTGTAGCGTTTTAACTTTTACATGGACCCCTGAATCAAAACTGTTAGCTATATTATAATATCTATCGCTGTGTCGGCGGAAAGGACATGCATTTAATTACGCGCAAACAAAAGCCTACGATGTTTAATTTTAAACCTCAGTCGGCAGAACAATCTATTAAACAAAACAGGCAGCACGGCTGCGAAGCGGCAGTAAGTGAGGAGTGACAAAACTTGAGTCGGCGACTAATTAGCAATACAAACATGAATCAGAGGCTATTAGTTGTAATTGAATTGTCGCTGGCGCCGAAGTTGGCGCGGTTGTAAATTTAAATATCACGCTTTTAGAGCGCGGTTTTATTAGTGATTTTACCGACGACGACGCCCCCGATGAAAAATTTCATTAAAAATTCATGTTCCATTTTATGTTCGAATTGCTGTATGATTATACGGAACGTAGGCACACGGTATAATTGCGGCGTAATGTAGAAAAGATAAATAATTACATGCAAAAACGTTCCGTTCATAACCTATATCAAATTTCAATACGTTCATTGTTTTTGGATTGATTTATAAATATTCATGGAAAACAAATGACGCTAAATTACTACTGAAACTCCGTCCGACTGAGCCGCCCCCGAGACCGCAGCTCGGCGACAATTTTTCATTGAAATTTTATAAAACACTCGTCTCGTCTGCTCCGAGAAAATTATCTCCCCCATTGGCTAAAATTTTTCACGGCAAGTTTGACATCAATCTATTACTTTTTGCGTTTTTATCTCGAAACCGTCATGGTGGAGTGGAATTGTGTTAATTGCATGGTTGGACACTTTTATGGCTACTTTGAGCATGAAGTGAAAATTACATTTTTCACAAAATCTAGAATGTCTATAGTGAGTGAGTAAAAGGTTTATTTTATTCTTACCGCAAATATCAAGAGAAAGACAAGGTATTTTACAGTTTATTTTGCATAAGTAATCACTGAGAAGTAAATGGGCAAAAACAATAGTTTTGTGTTTGAGGGCAGGTAAATCCTATGATTCCATGATTAATAATAGAATAGAATAGTATTTATTGAAGTATTTATTTTTATTTAAAAATATATTATTGTGTTGCTTCACGTTAATGGTACGAAGCCCCCTTTTAAGTTAAATACTTAAAATTAAGAAAATGGTTATTGGTATAATACTAAGATACTTCGTCTTCTGTTTAAGTGTCTCGTTTCATTTAGGCGCTAGACGCGTCTAAAAGAAGAAGGAAAAATAGGGGATGGTTTTAAATAGGTGAATGATCTGACCAAAGCCACCGTTACAGCATACCGTTTACAAATTTAAAATTATGTTATTATTGACTGTAAACAGTCTTAATTATTGAAATAATTTCAAGTGGATCATACCTTGAATAGGTACTCTTAATTGCCTGGCATATACGAGTATCACGTAAGGTAACCGTTCCATTCTGCGTACATCTGCCGTGATATGCTTGTGTGAGTAAGCATTAATTAGAACTCGAATTTCATTCCCTTGTTCCAACATTTGAACTTGACTTACGGTTGGCGTAATTTGTCAAAAGGCAGAAGCAGATTGGTATCCGCCGTAAGAATTTAGTTTTAACCTTTTTAACATTTATTATTTAAAGCCGCTTTAGTTTAAAGCAAACTCAAGCAAGCAAATTTCAGATAAAAATATTATGATATCGTACCTACCAATTAATGAATTGGCTTAGAAAAAACACGACCTAAAATTGTGTAATATTAATAATAATAAAATCACTGTCATAAAAATCAAATCATATCTCCATAAAGCAACAAATAGCAGTAGGTACTTTAGTACTTTCAATTAAGCAAGCTTACGAGTACTTTGTACCAGAAAACCTTCCCCAGTTATTACATAGAATGGAATGGTCGGTCTATTCCTTAGTAATGCTCGTACGTATACTTTTACATAATTATATCTTTATTAAATGATTTAACTTCTGTGTATTGGTTGTCCTGTGTATTAACCCATGAAAGGGTTGGAAAACAGAATTTAGTTGGAATTTTTCATCTTTTAATATTCGCGTTGTATAGTTACAAAACTGTTCTGATAATGAGATGGTATTCCACCAAATCACTGACGTTTAACAGAAAACCCTAAAAATATTGGGTTTTATTCATCCAAACTAGCTCTTTACAAAAATTATATATATTTTTTTTAATTTAAATACAATTTTGGTTTAGGTCAAGAAACTAGGTAGTATGTGTAAAATTCATGTTTTCATGTCATTTGGTTTAGGTGTAAGAGGCCTCTGAAGGACGGAAAGAAAGTTGATATCCGATATCTTAAAAATCGGAATAGGTTCGGAATCCTAAAAAGCACAAAAATATACGTAATGCCCCGTTAATATTTTGTGTCCATAAAAATAAAGAAAAAATTGATATCTCGTCAAGGCAGCCATCGTGTTTTCCTAACGATCGCAAAGCATATTTATGATATAAAATTTAATTCAGGCAAATGAATGTATTTTGCTGTTGTTTTAGCGAGTATAAAGCGTATTGGAATCTTCAAAGCCGAGCGTTCCACTTTGAGATACGCAGAAAGAGATTCAATCTGCTTGTGAGCATATTAAATATCTTTAAGGAAGCTTTACATTTTAGCGATATTAATTAACATCAGGAGTGTTTTGGAAACCAGATTAAAATTGTATACCTCAATATACGCGGATTATGTACTCAGATTTACAACTTATATGCCCTTGTTACAAATACGTTTTTCAGGCGCCGCCGCTATATTAAACGCACTAGAGTAAAAATTGAAATACAAAAAAATTATAATTATTTTTGATTTGATTTAATCAAAATTCATAATACAATAAAAACATTTTTGACAATTTCCTCTCATTTTTACACCCGCTCATTTTGCTGCGGGTAAAATAAAATGACAACAAAAGGCACACTGGAATTAAATACTTCCTAATAAATTCTCGCGGTCATATAAATCATTTACAGTACACGTGTGTGAAATCGGATAACAACAACGGAGTGGTTGCCTTCTATGTCACGTAGATACGAGTACAACAAGCGCGGAATGGAGGCAGTTCGCCTGAGCTCTCATTTCTTGAGTCAGCGAGGGCCGGATTAGGGCGCTTGCCGCACGCCTTGAGATTCCCCAGCCCGCCACTCCAGTCAACGTTATGAATTATATCTCCTGAGTCCCGACGACTGACGCGTTTCCGATATAAATTTATTTGCAATTTGTGACTCCGAGACGACGTTTGGAAGGTATTTATGTCTGTAGTCGCTGCTAGTGCGACCATCTACTTCTGCCATCAGTTTTTCAGACGTTAAAGATCTTAGGAGTAGCAGTATTTGGCATCGTCTTCAAATAGTTCCTGTTTAAAATGGTTATAGGTTTACAGGTAGAGTCCACTTAATAGCTTCCAAAGAGTAACGGGCTTACTTATAAAAAATAATTAGTAAGTGATAAATTTCTGGTTTTTTAAGAAATATGTTTAAGTTTAAGCCTTAAGGCACTGCTTAAAACGTTGGGTAAAAGGCGGCCATATTAAACACCCCAGTAAGGTTAGCGCATTCTAACTAAATGGCGGCTTTGTAATATCTGACTAGACAGGTTGACATGCTGTCAAATATTTGTTCATTTTCAATAATTAATAAAATAAAATAAAAAGTAGTAACTGTTGACATAGACGTATTTGGGTACATAATCACAGATTATTAAAGTTACTCTTACACTTATTCATTCGGTGTTGCGATACTTTAAGTTTTTTCGTTGATTAATTAAAAACACCATGAGAACTGAAAAATATTTGGGAATTATTTAACGTCCAAAGCATGTGTTACTTAAATAGTTACTAAGATACTGAATAAGGACTTTTAAGTAAGACGGTAAATGATACTTAACCAAAAACAAACTATGGTTGGCTTGTGGCAAACGCAACCGATCGGCAAATCTAAGTAACCTCGCGCGCGGTCGGATGTAGAATATTACCACAACATACCCAATTGTTATCATATTACAGTCATTAAGCCTTGCCAGCTGATTAGGCGGCATTCTGGTTCTGGCATACGGCAACCTTCACTAATCCTTACTGAAGGAGCGTAGATGTATACACACTCCATGCTTCGTCAGTTCAGAGACCCGTGTCCTGTAATGGACCGCTAATGGGTTTTAGCCATCTGTTTACCTGATTTAACAGATACATAAAACACATTGCAAAATAAATAAACAACACTTATACAAAGGCGATCACCTCTATCCTCAAGAATAGCAACACATCTGTGACAAAATAGTAACAATTACTCACAAGGATTACTTATTTTTACAAACTGGAGTAAGATACACACATTCCTAACTCGCACAGTCCAATTAGGTACTCACGAATACATACTAACTAATATTCCTATTAACATCTTGTACTAACAGGAGCAACTAACTAATAGCCCATCGCACAGTCCTATTCGAGTTTTGGATGTCTATGGGCGGCAGTGGTTTGTGGGGCTACATGCTCGTTTGCTTTTTTTATCAATAAAAAAAACGTTTACACGCTCACATCCTGCACTAGAATTCCTTGTGTTGTGGGTGGCGGACACACACAGAAAACACAGTTTAACTCTCAAGACCCGAGAACCATTTATCTGCAAAATAATTATCTGCCCCGACCGGGGATCGAACCACAGCTCGGCAGTGAGGGTCACAGGCCGACGCGCAACGTAGTCGTCATAAAATATTATATATTTTATTTATTAGTTAAACTGAATACGTCATCAGGTCACCACCGGTCGAACAAAGTTCGGAGAGGAAAACTATCCTTCCACTCCGTCCTAAACATAACAGAAAGATAAGTGAAACGAAGAACACGATTGGGCAAACTTTAGTTCGGGTCGAGGGAGGTTTAACCGTATGCGACGCCAATAACTGTGAATTCTGAGAGGTTGGCTTTTAGACGCAAGACTTATCTGATCTAGCCCGGGATTAATTAACTTAAATGCAACAAGTCCCAGTTTGCCTTGCTCTCGAAAACCACTGTCCCGTGTTTTATTATGGAGCTGCTGAATTAAATAAGGAGATAGCTAAGTTCTTCGTGGTCGAATTAGGTTCTGAGCGTCAGGGCATATTGTATCTTATTGCGACTAGTATATGAATGACTTGGTGTTTGTCAGCACGATGTGAAGTTTCTGATGTGGACGATGTTTTGCTATGAAGTTTCAAGTTATCTATAATGCAGCGTCGATGTAAATAACTAGCTGGGTGCATGTCGGTCTGTGCGTAGAGTAAAGAAGTAAAATTCTAATAACAGCATGGTACTGTTATGTCTGTTTCTATTTCTGACTCATACTCTTATAAATGTTGTAATTTTAATGTACTTACCTACATTTTGAATGTAATTTGAATGTTTCGAACTTTTACAGTCAAATGCAAATATTTTGGTCACTTATAAATTTTTTATGGAATCTTACTAACTGAATTTATTTTTTATTATGTTATCTTAACATTTATCTATTGTATTTTTCTCGTAATAATAATAATCCATTTATTTATTTGCTTTAAAATTGAGTAGGTACAATAAAGTTTTAATTCGAATTCTTTACATAAAGCAAAAGAAGCTGGCTCAGCTTTTGCTAACGCGGGGCTGGAGTCCCGCGGGCTGGTTTTCTGCCAGTCCCGTCTCCCTCAGGTGTTGTAAGGGAGTTGCGACAGTCAATCCCCCAGATACCGTAGGATAGTTTCCGTTTGGCAATCCGCCTTCAAACAGTGGAATACGCTTCAATCCTCTCCCAATTGTGGCATGAGTGGCTATGAGAGTGGCTCGGACTCTATGCACTAAAACTGTTAAAAAACTAAAATAATAAAGCAATAAAGCAATATAACGGAATCCCGACGTAAAATACCAACCCGAAGGGTTCGCAGTTCACGTAATAATTGACTTAAATGTAACAAGTCGCCCAGTTTGTTCAGCTCTACAACTGCGCCGCTGTTCAGTGATGAATATGAAATTCGATTTGAATTCGCAGCCACTGATTCACTCGTACCTTCCCACTCTTTGTACGTCATGAATTTTGAAAGGCGCTAGTGCAAGCACTGTATAATTAATATTAATTGATGTGGTTTACGTATTTTTTTCCCCAGCAGTCTGCATCTGACTTCAAACAGTCTTTTTCGAAGCGTTCACAGCGCAAACAGCGATCATAGATAGTTCCACCCTTGAGGCCGTCCTCATCTCAATCTATATACCTAACTATATAAAACAAAGTCGCACCATTTATAAATAAAGAACGGCTGGACCGATTTGCATGATTTTTTATTTGTTGTATTTGTCTCCGCCGGAAATAAGAGAACAACTATTAAAGATTTAAAATATATATATATATATATATATATATATTAAACAAAATGGCGACGTTTGGTTTGTTAGGTTGTTTGTCCAATTTGCGTTCCTTAACCAATGATAATGAAGTAAAATAAAGTTTAAATATATTTAGCGTTCGTGTCCTGTATTGCCAGTGAAACTGTAGACATCGTCCGATGTTTCACGATGACAAAACTACAGATTAAAATTTAACAGTAACTTTGCCTGATGCCTCACTGAAATTCGTTTGGACTGAAATAATAAGCAATTGGCAGCTTTACCAAAAGCTTAAAAAGTCAATTAAACACTTTGAGTTTAAGCGACATTGCCCATATTATACATTCAACAACATTTCCATGATGTTAAACATAATAGCATAATAAAATTTGAGATCGATATGAATTTATTAGAACTGGGCAAAGTGAGTTAGATACAACGTCATTGGTTAGATATGACTTTTATACTGAAAGTTGTAAGGTTAAACTATAGACAAATTATGTTAAAAAGTGAATAAAGTTTATTCGAAGGAGTGAACATTTTCATATTATATTCCTTTTTTCATTAACTCGCAACGAGCAAAAATTTCGTTATAGACAACGTCAGTGACAATACATCAAAAAATGTTTGAGTAAATTGGAGAAATTGAATTGACGAGGCTATATTGTGTGTATTGTTTAAATTTTAAAGTACAGATTGTAAATAATATTTAAAATTGTTGTTTTATTGAAATGTATCGCGTCGTCCTTTAGGGACATCGAGATAACAAAGTTTGATTGGATTATTTGTACTTTTCATGTAAATAGTTCAAATCAAAATATAAATTGATCACTTATTTGTTGAAAGAAACTTAAAACTTATGAGGTGTAACCAGGAATCTGAAAAGTAACGATAACAAGTGTGAAAACACCATTGAGGAATCTTTTAATAACCGACTTATGAAAATTGTATTATCTGAAGAAACCTCGGAGGAAGTCGAATATTTTTCTTATTTATTAATAATTTTACCAACTACTGTGGTAACCCTACAGTTAGGGTTGTACGGAAGCGCCCTAATGACGGTTAGCAGCACAATAGTACGTGGCCCTTGTTATTGGTATCTGTTGACCGCTACGAGCGATTTGTCCAAATGAGATCCGGACCTCTTCGGACACGCTTTGTTATTTTTTTCTGTGTGTTCGCTGCGATGTAGGTATTACTTTATATTATTGTCCTGATATATTTTTTAAATATCCTTAAAATAAATCGGCTTCAAATACTAGTGTGTTATTCTTTATGCCTATAAACATTTTGCCTCATTTACTTTACAGGAATCAGTAGTGATTAACAATCTATGTGAACGTTCATAAACGTACAGCAAACGCTTTTTAACTTTAAAATATTTAACAGAGATACAGCAAGGACTCAGCATTTATTAAAACAAAACTTTCATCCGCTATTCTAGCACCATAAAGTATTTATTATTTTCTTTACAAAATCTAGTTTTTGTCACTACTAGGTGTTCATTGTTCAAGCTAAAAGTAATAAGAATCCCTGCGGTTACTTCTGCGTGATTATATAACAAACTTCCATGCATCTATGTATGGATGCGTCAATTCCTACAAACATTTCCATTTATAACATTAATAATATTTTGCTCTATTACTTATATTTAAAACCCATGCAATAGTTATAATTCGCCCAGAGCTTAGAAGCCAGAAAGCTCCTTGAAAAGGATTTTCCACTGCAAAGCTCAGATCTACGTTTCTAGAATTGTGAAATATGATGTGCTAAAAGGATTATAGAATTTACACTCCTTATTGCGCATTAAGAAAAAATCAGGGTAAATTTTCACAGTGCGCGTGCCCACGCCTGATCGCCGAGGTTCATGCCATGCAGTTAATAGTTTTTTAACCAAGTGTTGCTAGGTTCATAGATACGTTTATGACTCAAAGGCCTGAATTGCAGGCTTTTTAGGGATAATACGTGTCCAACAGTAATTAAAAGCATCGAAAGTGTCTATTTTGTTATTCGACTATCAATCCAATACCGCAGACATGTGTGGGAACACAATACAACGGGTATAATGTCGACTTGCTACTTCATAATTGATCAGACTGGGGATATGCCACATGTATATTTTAGAAGTTATAAGCGCGTTTACAGCCAGACAAAATTCAAATTTCACCTCCGCTTTCCCGTTTCAAAAACTTTACAAAAAACAGAAGCTTCGTCTACAAAAAACAGTTAATTTCAAATACATAGTAGGTACCGGAGTTAATTGTAAAACTCAATAACTAATTTTCATTTTACTATGTTTGGGTTGACCCTAAATATAAAATAATATTATCCACACTGCAAGCTAGGGTAGCACTTTAAATAAATAAACAAATCGAGTTTGCCGGCAAATCGATTTAATTCAAATAATTAGATACCTCTTAAATTGCCACCAATTTTAACTGCCAAATTATTAAAGGGACACAATTTTATTAACCCGTTCATTGAATAAGGGAATTAATTGCCACTAATTTAGGTAAATCGGGGTACGGCAATGAGTTGAAAAAAGGTACAATACACGACCGTGATAATCCGGTACACGAGCGATTTATCTTCGTTGCCACGACGAGGTGGTCGGGTGAATTTGTGGCAATTTGTCGACCACAACCCTGTGGGTGCAAATAACTGCCTAAAACCAGAACGCATGTAGGTACAGTATTTTGTTGTTAAAAGCAATGCTATTTTATGTAGGCAATGACAACCGTGGAATCTCCACAGATGCGTCACTATCCCTGGAGACTAAGACGGCGGCAAGGTGTGCCACCACCTACCACAGTTTTCGGACCAAAACGCAAAAGTTGCTGCACTGCGAAAATGGGTGTTGCGGTGAAACCATGCTAAGTATTCTACCACTATGTGAAAAGTAATATTAAGTTCCTTAAAACGCACGCGGCTTCATAAATTAGTCGTGATTTTGTAAAAAATACAAAAAGCAACAACTAAAAAACCGCTTGAGACATTGAGATATAACCTGTACTGTAAGTTAGTGTACTCTTTAAAAGCCCTGAAAATGTCATCAGATCCATTCAGCGGTTTCGCAGCCTATTCGCGGCAAAAAAAACGTACAGACAAAAATTATGAAATCTTAACAGCATATTCCATTTAATTATTGACCTTAATTTTAATATCGCAGACAGACACTCCAATCTTATTTATTGATAAGATGTCATTATACTCGTAACGTCAAACCTACGGCTCCATCCCTTTAAACTTAAGAGCACATGATATTCTTTGCAAAAAGTAGCCAATCCCACTCTCAGTTGCAGACACTGCAAAACCTGCGACAACCAACAAACACACTATCGCATTTATTATATTCAACAGTGATTTGAATTGTTCGAACCATTTCCTTTTTTTTACAGAAATATCATTGTTGGGATCATACATTTATTAATGTATCTGTACGTGGTTAACTCATCGATTTGTCGCTCGCTGTGAATTCAGGGCCCGCGGGCAATTGTGTTCTGAGATAATCCCTCATTACCTAATCGCATAACACTGGCTCTGGAATCGTAATGTATCGCTATTAGGTAATAATTGATAGTACGGCAATAAAATCGAGCTAGCTGATCTAATTAATTTTATTATGTTCGGTTTGGGTAAGAGATAATTGCAATTTTATTATGATTATTTATATTGAGTTGTTTGCTACCCACATAATTATAGCAAACGGGCATGCAGTCCACCCAGATGCCACCCATGGACAAACTTCGAATAGGACTCTACGAGGGACTGTTAGATAATTAGTCCTTTTAGTATTAGATTTTCTGCATCTAATTGGTCGCCTCTTGTTAAAGTGTAACCGGCATCCACACGTATCCGATAGAAATACAATTATTTAATAATAATTTATAATTATTCCATGGCAGATGAAGAAATTGATGTGCCGGTGATACCACCCCGGGAAAACCGTGTTCAGGTTCTGCCATCTGGCAACATTCAAATGATTCATAATACGGCGCTACGGCTGTGATATATAGGTATGCAGTTTGACACGTTACCGATATCATATATTATTTGGTGGTAATTTGGTTTGTATTGTTTGTAAAGCTCGACGAAGCAGGTTATCACGCGAGCGTAGCCCCGCCCACCCTAGGGAGACTCGTCATTTATTCGTCTACAATGAAACTTATTCGGAATCAGTTCGCGAAATCACGCAGGTGCCACTTGAATAAATGAAATTTCTTAGTCTTACCTTCACATTAGTCTATTACCCAGTATTAATACAAACCCAATCCAGAGACGTGTGACTAATATTAAGGTTGTCTCCGGAACCATAGCAAAAAAGTGGTATATCGCATAAACAATATTGTTTATGCGATAAACAACTTTTTTGCTGGATCTAGAATTACTAAATTCCTTCTTTTCCTGCAATTTTCCGTGCTCCCTAACTAATTGTGTTACAAAAAGGTAGGTTCAAAACCGTTAGGTATTCGACAATTCCTCACCTTAAAATAGTCTGAAAGAAATCGCTACATACTCGTAGCTATAAGACCGCCTTTTGTACATTTGTTTTAACGTTTTTTTTTTAAACTTGTATATTTTTATATTTTTTTATATTTTTTATGTTGCGATTAAGACTATAAGCTCGCAGGGAAGCTTGTGGCGAGCTGCTGGGGATTAGCAACCCCACGGACCCGAGTAACCCTGAGACTCAATCAGGCCCCCCCATCTC
>DWLO01003238.1:0-11237 GCA_018245335.1 Dalla quadristriga | reverse complement strand
ATATTTTGTTACTGTATTTTTATATGTAACAATGAAAGAAATAACAAATAACAGCTCATGTATACAATATTTTTTTTAAGCATGTTTTTAATACAGGATGAACGGTTCGATGTATTCATTGAAAGTTAAACTATGTACAGTTGGCTTGCAACATGTTTTGCTCGGACCAGACGATCAGGATCAGATCAACACCTTGCTGTAAAAGTAACTTGAATTTGTTGCAACATAACAGTAACAAAACATGTTACAGCAGCTTGCTGTATGTCTAAATACTTGCCTATAACCTAATCTCCATAACCAGGCCTCCGGCTTCGCTCGGGCTGGGTAGGCCTCAGCCTGGGCACCAGCGACACGCTGCTGCTAGGCCTGCCGTCTGCCGCCGCGCCGCCCGCGGGGCACGTGCTCGTGGGGCCTACCAAGGAAGCCTCCTTCATGGCATTACTGTGCTTCGCCAACGGGTCCCTGACGCGGCAGAACCATAGAGACCGGCTCGTGGGGCCCAGCTGGGAGGCCTTCAATGAGCTTCTACGGACCACGGTCCGGGGGAACATGGGGTATGTTGGTAAGTTACGATGTACGACGTATGTACAATGCGCGCTGCTCAGCCTGCGTCAAATTCCCTTAATCAGATCACAGGAACCGCCCGTTTTTCCGGTTAAAAAGTAGCGTGTGCCACAGAAGAGAAAAAGGTGTAGCACCTTTTTCAAAAAAAAAAAAAGGTAAATTGTTTAACGAACACAGGAAAATAAGGTTTTTTTTTATGTGATTAAGATAGCAAACGACCCTGCAGCTCCACCCATCTGCTGCCGCCCATGACATCAGTGACAAACCTCGAATAGAATAACAAGAAATGGGGATGTTAGTCCAGTTAGTATAACATGTTAATAGGTATGTTACTTGGTCAGTATTCGTTAGTGTAAAACAACTATGGGAGAAACTGTTAGCGACTGTAAGTCCTGTTAGTCGGTGTTAGTGATAAAACTGTTAAACTGTTAAATAGGCCTAAAGAACATTCTCCAAGACCATAGAACATAACAAAAAAAAAATAGCAGGAATACAGAAATCATTCGATCTTTCAGCAGGTATAAAATAAGATTGTTTGATAACGGTCATGGTACGAATACGAGTAATATTATTATAACCTTGAAACAAAACTTTCTTGGAATAAGCATGTTTCTTTAAAGATTGTGGTAAGGCCCTTGTTTGATGGTCTTCGGCACATCTGCGAATAAATTCGTGTAGCGCTATTAGCTATAAATTCGAGTGGGACATCACTGGACTATTGCCACCGCATAAAGTATTCATTACATGCTATTGTGCTATTACCACAGAATACTTAGTAGAACTAACTCATACTAATGTTCCTATTTTGTACAGTCCCATTACTAATATCACTATATTGCTATAATTAATCCAATTAAAATTTAAAATGATATCTGGACTATGAAATACCTTTATCCATTCCTACTGTATGCGTGTATCTGGGCCATATAAGTAGCATGCCTATCTGCCTATCTGTTTGCTTCTTTGTTCTTATTAAAACTGAGGGTAATAAAGTTGTTAAGTACGAATTTTGTTATTGGACGTTTATTACAGTTTATATTACGTTTATACAGCTATACAAAAAGTCGACATTTTCACTTTAAAATCAATAAAACACTTAAAAAACAATTAAACAAATGGGGTTCCATTTTGTAAGTTGTGTAACAAAGTCTTGCAAATGCTTTTTCTTGTAATTTTAAAATGAATGATAGTGGTCAATTTCAAAATATGCTACGTTCTCACGCTCCGCCTGGTTTGTGCAAGTAAAATTGCGCGGTTTTAACACGGAACACGGTACAAGTTAGCGCTCGCAATCCACACTGCGCAACAGAGCATCAGGTGGTAGAGTCCAATCGTCAGCAATTGAATTGGTCGATACGGCGTAGTTGAACAAGGACTGAGAGTATTAATTTTAAGTGGGTACGTGGCTATACTCACGTTCATTTATCGGGATTGCCCGACTAGTTTCGGTTCAATACGTGGGCCTCAGTGCGCCAACGCCCGCGCCGCTTGGTAACTCCTGAGAAGGCCTACGTATTGGACCGAAACTAGTCGGGCGATCCCGATAAATCAACGTGAGTATAGCCGCGTAACCACTAAAATGAATACGAGCACTCACAAATCCTTTAGTAGTAAGACTGCAGAGTAGTTGAGTCACCTTCAGCAAAGGTATCGGTCGATATGATCTTGGTACAGTAAATCTATCCTTGGGAGCAGTAATAAGACTTTTTTCAGGCTTTTTTTATTTTAAAATGATTTTTTTACAGCATAAACAAATCTATGGGAACGTTTGGACCAAGTTCTTGTTAGACGAATTCAGGTTAGAAATCTGTATTGACTTCTCAAGTGTTTTTATTTACCTTGTATATTCGTTGGTCTAACGCCTTTGTAAGATTTAGAGCAACTAGTATGTTATCGGTATTGGCTACGACTTTATTGTATAAACGTAATCATGTACAAATGTGATACATACCCGGTTGTTTACAATTTTTTTTATCTATAATATTAAAATATCGACACGACAAATCTGTTAATATTTTTAATATGCCGAAAAACTTCTTGAACCCAACCCAAACAAAATCGCTGCCAACAGCTAGTATAATAATAAAGTATGAATAAGTGACCTTTAGTATATTCGTGTTTAGTATTTCGTTTAGTGTATTAGCCAGTAGGTACTGCGGCGCGAATTGCACGCTCCTTTCCGGAGAGCCGGAAGCCGGATCCTTTCCGCTAGCTAGCCTGTTCTATCCCATACACATTACAATTATCGCAATAGAGAAGGAATACTATATTGATTTAACTTTTGACCAAGGGTTGTCTTCCCCCGTTGGAGCTTATCAAGATTTTCCTTGGTCCTGAAAAGCTATAGAATGGCCAAATTGGTCAATCGGTATATTCTCAATATTCTAGATGACCAAATCGGTCACAATTCTTTTCGTACCGAAATTCATAAACCAAAAATCTGCAGAAATATCCGCAAGTTAAAACGATTTCCACATTTTTAGGTGTTCCATTTATTATGATGTATTTATTTATTATTGTTTATTATTCCGTTATTGATCTGTTTGAAAAATATTTCTAATACTGTGTTGGGGCTCGTCGAAGGCGTAAAGTTTCACAATTTTAGTTCAACTGGGCTTTATGCATGTTTTTTTTTTAAATAACTGTTAACATCGTTAGATAAAAGTAAAAATTATTAATAATATATATATATTTCAATTTAGTTTAAAAAATATAGGTAGGTATATAATACCGCGAATAAATTTGAGCTGAACTACGCCATTTTTCGCGCAGTGGATGATGTCACGCGATACCAGAATCTTAACCAAAACACTAAACACACCATACAAATGTTTACATGTCATGGCCGATGACGTCACGTTACGTTCTAAACAATGGCGTTGCGTTTCGCAATCGCCTATTTTGCATTTTTGCACAAAAATAATACAATGGCTCAGATCAAATTCTTAAACGGTAAATATTCTAAAAACAATGTTATATCAAATTTATACTGCACGCATATTATAATCTATAGCAGTAAGTAAGAGTTAAGTATCTGAAGTAAATAAAACAACACATGTTTACAAATTAAAATTTAATTTATATATCTACCTATCTAATGTCAGACAGTATTTTAATCGTTATCTACTATAAAATTACTTTGAGCAATATAATTTTCAAATTTGGTACATTGGAAAGTTAAAAAAATTAACATTAACAATATTTCGTTTGTACATTAGGTATGATAAATTAGTTATCCACTACCATCCCAGCCACAATACAACAATATGTTACATATACCTTTATGGCGACATTAGTTTTACACGTGGTTTTCAAATGCAACCACCACAAGACTTACACTTTAAATTTTATTCAATTAAGCGGAAATGAAATATTCCACGTTTTTAACTTAAATTTGTACCCTTCTTATGATAATATCACTAAGATCAGCTAACATTTAAACTCATGTACCTACTTCACGACTTGACACAACGATTAGCAACCATAATGACAAGTCGACAAGCATACATTACTAACAAGAATAACAAAATAACTAAAACAATTTTATTTACCTATAATGTATACCTAGCATAAGAAGGTAATCACACCGTATATCGTTTAATTCATTGGTTAAAAAGCCTTAGTTTTCGTATTGGTCCCTTACAATAATTGTAACTTTGGCGCCTACTAATTGGCCTGAATGAAATAAGCCTATCAAAAATTGTCATGCCCACTAGCGTTTCATTATACGAACTTCTACCTTCAGCCTTTTACCCATATTACTTAATCTGTGCTTCCACTTAGATAGATAATAGATGCCTGTGTATATTTATTTTTATTGCAGAAACGTCATTGCTTGTAAGTAACCTGTGTGAGACGGTGCATATCTGAAAGGTGAAATCTATCACGACCTTACATAACACCAATGCTGCAATGATAAGCATACTTACTCTACAGATTTTACAATAGGCACAGATAGAACTTTAGTTCTGAGGTTGCTCGCATAATGTGGCGCAAGTTTTACCTATCTTAGTCTAGATGTGAACGCATGTTATAGAAGTGACACTCTATCACATTCACAGCCTCGACATTCACATGTTAATAAAGATTCGATGGTTTCTAAAAGAAGATATAAATTCGTAAATATTACAAATAATATGACGTCCACCTTAAATTTAAGCAGTCGGTTACAAAAGTATTGTTAACTTAAAATGAACACGTAAATAGGAAAACCTTCCTCCAATTGTAGGGAATTACTTAAAACCCACATGTCAAAGTAACATTTTGGTGTTTTACAAGGCACTTTTTTAATACGTATAAGCTACAGACAACAACGGAGTCGGGAAATAAAAAAAAAAGAATTATTACACTGGACTTACGGAATCACAAGCTATCTTGCCTTAAACATAGGATAAGATATGCGAACTTTATTAAGTGCCGTATCCATATTCGGATAAAGGCACGTATTAAAAATTATGTATAACAAAAATATTCTTATATCTTGATGATCAGTCATGCAAGCTTAAATATTGTATTACGAACGCTCACTAACATCATATAACTCGACTTACCCTTTGCTATCGTATCTACTAATATGACTTTAGTACCCAGACATCAATGATCAAATAAAGTATCCAATCACTCTCCTACGTCTCCGAATAATAAAATAGTTTATACTCTGAACCACGTTTCGATTAAGCGAGTAAATAACACAGGCGTACAAGCACATTTTCGTCAACAAAATGCGCAAGTTTCTTTGGACTTGTTGAATAAATGTAGATCAAAATAAATATAGTGAAAAGATTAGTGCGACATCATCTTGTACGCAGACACTAGATTAATCGACACGTGGCTTTAATCATGCTCTTCATTCGCTCAATCAACTAAAACAATCGAAATATCTCTACGCCGGGCGCCGACGGACTGAGATGCTGCGAAGAACGTGAACTCGACCTGGGATCGATTCTAAATAATATATCGCTGTCAATTCTAATTGACTTTGCATTTTACCCGGGACTGCCAAACGATGATATGATTATGTGATGGAATAAAACTCCAATTCGCAGGGACTCACAACTTATGCCTAGAATGTTACAAACGAGTACTCAGCCGAGTCACAAAGAGCTTAAGGAATATGAATAGTTTAGCATTCGGCTGCTACTGAATATTTCAGTCCAGCACTTGTTATGACGCGTCCACACCTGCATAAGATTGAGCCGTATCGCACAGCAACACGCGATAAGACACCCGCCAGATACGTCACTAGGTACTATGGATTTACACATCCTTAGTGAAGCCGTACGTGTCACTTACGGATGTGCGATACCTAACATAAAAATGGAGGTAGTATTATTTTTTCAATGTTAAAATAGTCTGTATTTTGCAGGGTAATATTAAAATAAAATCGTTTTCTTTCATTGTAACCGCAACACGGAGTTTCCGATACGTTCTGATAATACAGAGGGCAGTAACCGGAAGGATTACGCGTTCTTAGCGAAGCCGTAGGTGTTCCAGTTAGTGATGTGCGGCAGGATGTCGTTGATGACGGGATACCAGTCGGCGCCGGAGTAGTCGATCTCAGGCAGCACGCCGCCGTAGTCTGCCGGCAGGTGCGACGCGTCCAGGTGCTTGTGGAGCGACGCCATCTTAGAGCCGTGGAAGAAGATCTGGAATTACAATTGTTCTTTATTATTATTGTTATTTCACTCTTCATTGTACGCCATAAAAATTACGCTGGATTATACAAAAAAATACTTAATTTCTTAGGGCGGTCTTATCGCTAAGCAGCGATTTTTTCCAGACAACGAGATGGTGAGGAGTGAAAGAATACTGTTATGAAATAAGGTAGGATATAGAAGACAAGATCATAATGAAAAATTAATGAAATCAGCATTTAATAGGATAGGATAGGTCAAAGGATACTTTTGATCCCGAATAAATAATAAGATCCCGACGGAATTGAAAACAGGCAATAGCTAGTAATATTATTAATGTGAAAGTGTGTTTGTTGGTTCGTCCCTCCGTCACGGTGCAATAGAGCATAGATATAGTTTGTTGCATAGATACATTTTATGGGCCGGGGAGTGACATAGGTTACTTTTCATCCCGGTAAACACGATATCACACGAACAAAAACGATTCTTGTGGGATAGATAAGGGAATTCTACGCGGAAAAAGCCTCATTTATGGCACGCCTGTAAAATAATCTTACCCTGGTCTTGAGCTTCTCCCTAATGAAGGGCTTGAACATGTTCCAGACGACATTGAACACCATGGGCTGCTTGACGAAGTGCACCTCCTTCAGCCGGAGGGGCATGGCGTCTTGGATGAAGGTCAGGAGACGCTTCGAGAAGGCGGGCGTGAGGCCCATCGTCTGTAGATAGAATTAAAATTAGCTACGTTAAACATAATGTAAAGTAGATAGCATTGATATATAACAACATTTGTATTTATTTGTATTTTCATAATCGCATACTCGTACGAGTACCTGTTGGCTGACGCCTAGCTTGTAATTTATAATAGCTATTAAATATCATTATCTCTACACGTATAAGCCGCGCCAAACGTTTTGGCCGCTCTGATGTTCGCGCGGTGTGCTGCGCAGTGCGCAATTTTTGGGTATTAGCGGTGCGTGCGGGCGGGGGGAAGGAGCGCGGGCGGTGAGTCGCGTCCCCCCGCTACCCGCTACATGCGCAAATTTCAACTGGAACATAGTTCAGAGCGGCCATAATGTTTGGCGCGATTTATATTTATTTATATATAATATTAGTAAATAGGCAACACGTTAAAATATTGAGATATATACCTACAGATAAAGAAAGGCATAATAAGTTCTTATACTAGCACCAACAGCATATACCTACACTAATACATATCCTCTTAATTTATACATTTAAAGTCAAAGACTTAAGTGCATTGTTGTGCAAATTGTGAACGTGGTCGTAAGAACTAGGTCAGTGTACCTTTATATGTATTTCTTTTGTTTTCATTAAAACACAGTTTATTATAATGAATACTTTTCAGACGTTATGTACCCTTATATGCGATTCAAATCTAAAGAAAGGTATTTGCATAGTATAAATCTTTAGATTTGAGTTACATTACTGTTTAACTATAATATAAATAAATGTCTTGTCCTTCTGTCACGCTGCAACTGAGCAACGAATCGACGTGATTGTTAATTCACCAGAGAGGGATAAGACTACTTTTTACAAAAATATCATCCCCTAAACGGATACTTAGTATGAATTAGGATGAAAAATGGATGGAAAAACGAATATAACGAGGGCGGATCCGCAGGCTAAGTTTAATTATATATATGACAAGGTTTCTTTATAGATAGATATAGCAACATATACTTTATTGTACACACGAAGTAATTACAGCAACAGTAACACTATACACAGAAGACACAGTACACAACGCGGTCTTATCGCTATAGAGCGATCTCTTCCAGAC
This sequence comes from Dalla quadristriga, assembly GCA_018245335.1. Lineage (NCBI taxonomy): Eukaryota > Metazoa > Arthropoda > Insecta > Lepidoptera > Hesperiidae > Dalla > Dalla quadristriga. The sequence goes on along the minus strand of DWLO01003238.1, from coordinate 3,236 downwards.
AACCTGTATCATATATACTATATAGCATAGTACTCTCGAAGACGCTTAGTGGTATCGTAAGTAAGAAGAGCCAATTGCGGCCTACCACACTTATCGAAGATCGATACGGAAAATAGAAGAATCAACAAACTCTAGGTGCTTTGATAACATTGAGAATCAAACTCTGCTTTAATAACATTAAACAGATATTCTATTCCAAGTCTCAATTTGTAGTTTAAAGGTTTATCAACATCCAATTTTTTTTAATATTTACATGTTTTTGCTAGTATTTGTTAGACAGCCTTGGTTGAACCCATGGATTTCCGCCTGCTACTTTGTTCACAATAAAATATAATTTATGTCATTTTCTACTCCTATCAAGGGAATAGTAGAAATCCTGTTTATGAATGATAACAACTTCAATAGTTATTTAAGCATGTAGGTAATGAGATGCGAGATCGGTTTATTTGCAGGGCAGCCGTGTTTGTCCGTCCGTGCGTCCTTACCTAGCAAGGAAAACCTACTTCCCTTCACGCCCGACAATGAGAGGATGTTTGATCAAAATATTGATCTTTCATGTGCGGAAACTATAATATTATCTTCGAACATTATCTTTAAAATTTTTGAAGCAAGCTCTAAACCTAAGTATAATTTCCTACAAAGGCAAAAGGTTGTGTTGCTTTAGTCATGCTTTCATAAACGCATTATTTCAAAATTGTTATTTCTAAGAAAAAAAAGGAGCACTTCAGGGTCATAAACTGTACTTAATTTGTTAAAGCGTTTATTATATTCTGATATCAATCAATAATACATGAAATATTGTTTTCATTGTATTTGATGTAATTGTAATATTGAGGTCTCGAGTCTCTAGTCTACCTTCTAACCTTCTGTCGGTGACATGATGTCAGAAGTGTTCTAAAGGAATTCAAGAGATGTATCCTTTATACAATTAACCGAGTTATACATCTCCGGAATAAGCAATCACTTTACAGCCTCGTACGTGTTGCCCCTTGAGCTGAAACCCTGAGCTGTCCAGCGTTTTCCTGTCATTTAGGTACATTAATATCGATTAATAAAAATCTATGCTGCTTAAAGTCGGACATTTTAAGGCAATTTACCAATGAAAACGAAAACAGTCGATTTATTGATAACACTCAATGATGACTATCGACACGTGATCAGCAAATAAACTCGCCCAATTATTTCGCGACTTTTATTTCGATTTGTATTCGATGTTCGTAACTGCTAACGGCTTGAACTCAAAGGTCATTGTGGTGTTTAGGTCGAAGCAACTATTTTTAATAGATAAACTTCCGTGCTCGAAATGAAGGAGATCCCTTGCATACAAATTAATCTAAGGAAGAGACCAATTGGCAACTCTTTTAAGAGAGTTTTGATATTGTCTTCATACAAATCTTCAAGTAAGCGCAGCAATAAAGAATGCGCAATCCAGACTATTCCAGACCGTGGAAGACCAATACAAATCCAGTTGAGTTAATGGAAGCTCAAGTTTCGCCGAATGGTGCAATATTTTGAAATCAATCCAAACAGATCCTCGTTGCAAATTCCACTGTAATGCAGAACGCAGTGGTTCCTATATTTATTTACTGGTCTTATGCCTATCAACCATCGACGGAACTAGACAATGATCTTCTAGCCTATCGTAGACTGTCGTAACAGGATTAAGCTGGTATTAAAAACGAAATATACAGCCTGTTATATTATGACACAAGTCCACTCAATTTACACAGATATACTGTGTTCTTATCTAAACAATTTTAATAGCTGTTAACACCCTAGAATAATACTTCGATAATACAAGGTTATTCAGTATCAGAGATCCTGGTAGAATCACTGATATAGATGATTTACAAAACATGTGGGTTGTTTATGTGCTAACATTTACTACGACATTACGGTTTTGTAACAATGCATTAACACCGATAAAGAGACAATGAATACTCTTTGTACGATCTTTTGTCCTAACATAAAATATAAGTATATCTGCTGTCTACATTACTACACTTTATTTCTACCTAAATACTTTGTTAAGGACTCGTGAATCATGCTATCCAAAGTACAGTGGCACATGGATTATTCCAACAAAAGATGTTTTCATCCTTTGTGAGGTAGGTGGCCATGTGCAGCTTTGCTAAATAAATATGTACTGTGATATTCTGAAACCACGAAAACTTCATTTAAATATTATACTCAGATCTATTGTATTGTATTACATCTATTGTATTTGTCTTGCAATCTTCTACGGTTTCAAGACTCATAAATATCAATATGTTGTATCATCTCATGCCATATTCTAATTTAAGTTCAAGCTCAATTTTATTAACCAAGCCCCATTCTCTTTTTAAACTGAAATAAGATATTTTCCATAAACGGTGTATGGTACAATACAATACCATAGGTGTTAATTGGTATGTATGTCATATACTAGAAATATTATTATAAATATAACCTAACATAACAAGATGTCCTAATTTAATACATTTGTAACAATATTGATCTACAACATATTATTATTATTTATTATATTACAGACTTTGCGACATGCAATTGTTTCCATTTTAGGAATTTTCAGGTCATATAATCGTTTTAGCCTGTGCTAAAACGATTATATGACCTGAATATGACCTTAAATCTGTATTTAATCTATAAATTAAATTGGAAAACCAAGAACATGATTTGCATTAAAATATTCTTTATAATTATGCAGACAGAGAACAGACATGTTGTAAATACGAGCTACTAATTACATAACAGCCTTACTCCCTTACTAAAATTGTAAATGTGAAAGTGTGTTTGTTGGTTTGTTGCTTTGTCCCGAGGGTCACGCTGCAACAGAGCGATGAATCGATGACTGTTTTAGCATAGAGATGGTTTATGGACTGGAGACCGACATAGGCTACTTCTTCTCGCGGAAAAATGCAAAATTTTAACAGAATTTTCGCAAAGATACTATTTTCATAATTATACTATTCTAATGTTGTGCTACTAAACCTTACTTAATTAACGGATATTTATTTTATAAGAATAGTCAATACCAATTAAATACTTACTGCGTGTATTTTAATTTGGTTCGAAATATTTTTTCAGACGTTCAATCTCAGCCATTATTTTCTTATTTTATTCCTTTTTAGTAGCAAAAAATTATTAATTATTAAATTAATAATTAATAAATCGTGCAAAAAAGGCAAGCGCAATTTAAAATTGCGAAACGCAACGCCATTGTTTAGAACGAAACG
>DWLO01003237.1:0-11237 GCA_018245335.1 Dalla quadristriga | reverse complement strand
GAAATTTTTGAGAAATTATCATAAATTGTTTTTTTTTGCACATGTCTAAGTTTTTCAGAAATAAATTATAGCCTATGTTACTTCCTGATAATTTAGCTTTCTATTAGTGAAAAAAAAATTAAAATCGGCTTAGTAGTTTTGGAGCCTTTTCGTTATAAACAAACAAACAAACACAAAAATCTTTCCTCTTTATAATATTAGTATATGCAATAAATAAAAACAAACACAAATGTTCAGGGACTTAGGCATCTGACATTAAATACCTATTAAAGCACATGAACAGCTGTAACCAACCTCAAACTCCTGTTCTACACATCCGTCAGCAGTTATAGACGAAGGTCATAAATGATTGCTTCTTCTGTGGACTACCGCACTGTCCGCCGGCTGTATAGGGCGTTAACACACTCAATGCATTAGCTCACATCGCGCAGAAGTCTCTATTGTAGCGCAAATACTGATTCAGAAATTGAATTGGAGCTTCAAAACTAGTTCTCTGACATAAAAAAACTTAAAGCTGGGTGGGACGGCATGTGTGTATTGAACGTTCATGCTGCAAAGACGCAGAAGACTGTTGATACATAGGTTACATGATATTAATGTTGTACGCATATGGGTGTATAGGCTTGCACAGGGGTAGTCGTGCAAGCGACGGAGGTGTACGGCACTATCGCATGTGGCCTGCAGTTAATCGGCGGGTGGGAAGGTACGTGTGTCTAGATCGTTCACCCAGAGGAGGCTGCAGAAGTTTATAATACTGGTACATAGCTTACGTGAGATTGATGTGGTACGCATATGGGTGTATAGGCTTGCAGGGGTAGTCGTGCACGCGACGGAGGTGCACGGCGCCGTCGCACGTGGCCAGTAGTTGCACGGCGGGCGGGAAGGTGACGGTGATGCGGCCCACCGGCACCGCCAACAGCAGCAGCGCCGCGCCGCCTCCCAGCGCGGAAGATAGCGCCAGCAGCAACTGTACATATTGTGAGTTTTGCAAAACGTGACAACTGTATAGATTCTTTATTAACTGTAGACAGTCAAGTGGTTTCGATCACAGAAACGTCACAGTGTAATAAATAATTCCTTTATTCAGTAGATTATGATCCTTTGATCGTTTACAAAATGCCGCTGACGTCTGGATGTCCTATGAAGGCTATGTTGGTAGTGGTGATGGTGGTGATGAAGATGAGCAGTACTCAACTTTTTGATGGTGTTGATGATCAAGTCCGTCAAGTCAAGACCTATAATACAGTAATTAATCGTCTTTATATAGGTGCTGAAACGCTTAATGCGTGCTATGTTATTGTGTTCGTTTGTCGCATGCATTGTCCTAATAATGTTATGTGTGCCGAATACAACTGTGTGTTTGTTGTCAATCTGTTTTGAGGAACTGATTTTCTTGTATTCCTTGTAGAGACTCTTTGGTACTTTACTCTATTATATTTAAGGTACATAGGAAATCATTTTAATTGATAAAATATGCAAAAATTCTTGGTATATAATATATAATAATATAAAAAACTTTATATCTTATAGCCGATAGCCGAATACGTGTTACCTATATTTTCAAATCAGTAAATAAGTCCTTAATCCATGTGGTGTACAACGTATACGTTAAAGCCATTAATTCGGAAAATGAAACATTATCCGAATGGGCTAATTGATGCCTGAAAGAAAAACAGGATGCGGTATTTAAGATGAATGTTCGACGTTACAGTGAGCGCGATCGAGGCGCAATTAAAGTTACATCACCAACTGAATTTCATACGAAAATAAATGCCGGGTTAAACACAAAAACTAGGTAAGACAAAAAATTATTATCATAATAATTTACATGATTTTCGCAGATTGTATAGCAATCATCACTCTGCCTGGGAACATTAAAGTCGAATTAAATGACAACACTACGTTACCTCTGATTTTTTATGCGTTGCAATTACCTACGCAATAAATATCAAAACCTTAAAGTATTTTTCAAATATTACTCAACAGTGGCATCCTATAGAAGATACATATTGTTTGGTGATCCCTGATCATCTACGATGATGTACAAAAGCAATAATCCTTATCCAATGTGGCCATACACCAATAAATGCCGCGCACTTCCGGCACGGACGGTCGTGTGACGCACGCACGCCGCGGCGCGTCACTCGGGTCGTCCTCCGGCGCTGCGTGCGGCGTCGCATCTACGGGGACCGATTCTCGCATTATGTCTGCCGATGCACGACACAAAAGAAAAAGGGTGCGTGAATCGGTGTGAGCTCGCGCAAGAAGTAAAACTTTTAATATTGGCTGTACATAACCACATAATAATGTGGGATTGCTAGAAGAACATCCGAACGATGATGAATACGATGATGAATACAATGTTAGTACGACTCTCCGAATGAATTAGGTGAAGGTGATTGGATGTTATATTAAAATGTCAACTATTACGTTATCTGCCATTTGGCCGCCAGTTTGAATAAAATACAGTTTAGGAATACTCATGATGGTCAACGTCATTTCCGTAATCACCACTTCCGTAACGCAGCTTACCAAACATTTCCCGGCAAATAAAGAAGTTTTACTTCAATAAATAAATTAAATACGTGCATGTGATTCCCTATGTTGCAGAATACGGCTCGAGAAAAAACACTTATCTGCCACAGAAATGCCTGGTCGGAAACGAAACCGTTGGCATGGCACGTAAGAACATTGCCATCGTATCGTAAAGTCCCTCGACACTTTATCGATTATGCGAGAATCGCTCCGCAGCGCTTACGAATGAGGAGACTCTACAATGCTATGAACGCACAATCAATCAAGGTAAAGGTTATTGTATCCAGAATTGAACATAATTTGCGAAACGGCTGCATTGTCGATTAGATCCCATTCATTAAACCAGAACTTTACCCAAATTTTGATAGAATAGAGCAACTATCAAGGTTGGCAAATTTAAACGTTCGTGGGATGAGAACCATAGGTACGGATTTGTTTACTCGAATTTACAGACATAAATATAATTATACGAATATTATAATACATAAATATACGTTTTAATATAGAATTATATTTATTTACACACGATATATATTACTTACTGACATGGCATTAGCCGATTGGTCGACCCTACACTGGACGTCTGAAGTTAGAACCGAAAGCACGCACGCACTTATGATTTTTCTGTCTGACTGTCTGTCTGTCTGTCTGCCTTTTATGACTCTTTTTAAAATCTGCCAACCCACACTTGGATAGCATGGCATACAATGGGTTTAACCCTTCGCACACTCAGAGGAGACCCAGAGACCCATGTCAGAATAGGACCTGTGATGGGTTGATGATGAAAAGAAATGTGATAGCTTGCTTATACTTCTTCCTGATGGCATCGACAGAGGAAGCCTTAGAAAGAATTATGTATTTACTTACATGATAATGAGGTTCGTCCGTTCACCTAAGCTCTTACCGAGAAGAGAGATTAGAAATTCGGCGAAGTTAGAGCTCGAACACACGTGACTCCAAGTGGCCGACGGCAGCCGTGTGTTCGAGCTCTTATAACTCCGTTATAGTGGTCGCGGGAAAACATGCCGCCCTAAAGACTTTGCCGTCTGCCGTAGGTCTGCCTAGCTAGCCTTTATGGGAAATCCGAAATAATGTTTTCCTGATACTCACGTTATTATTGTTATTGCCGATAGTTCGACCCACTTGCATAGATAGTGGTCACGGCAAGACTGCGGAGGCGGCAGGGGAAACTGCTAGATTGTCAATTGGTGGACACCATTGACAGATAAAGCTACTTTCTAGTCTGTTTTATTTTCGGAAGCACAACATCCCGACACATGACATTGTACGCAACGTTCAAAGTTTAAAATCATAGCTTACTCGCATGTCTGTCACCCACTTAATACTGACCCTGAAGTTGCCAATTTTGTCCGCGAGCATTCCGGCCAACGGCGGCATCACTATCGACACGACGGGGGTAACCGCGGACATGATGGCCGTCTCCTCAACGTTGATGCCCAGCTCGCGCATATGGATCGTGAGGTACGGGTACAGAACGAATAGCGCTACAAGAAAGGTCAGATAATTAATTAATTGGTACAAGGTATATAAGTTCTAAGTGGCACTTCACGTAATTCTTACGTAAGTATTGTTTGTTGTCTGTACTAACACAAGCTCAAGTGTTGTGTCCGCGACAGAAGGGTCGTAGAGAGGACATCAATGTTACATCTACCAGTCGGTCAGTAAAGATAGCGCCTGACATGCTCCAATCAAAATGGTGTGGCGGGTGTGGCAATCCGATATGATAGATAGCCCTGGAGACTGCGGCCATGATTGTGCCTTTTTAGACTAATCTCCAGGTACCATTGCTCCATAATTTTTTATCCTCCGTATAAGAACGGTATTAATACTATAATAATATTACGTAATATTGTCCCTAAGTACCAAATACGCACCATTAATTCGGTTTCCGGGGAACTACTTATTATAATTATATGATAGATTTTATGAGTAGTTAAAAATCAAACTTACTGGAGGCATGTACGAAAAACAACAGCTTCAAGGGTAGTAGTTTCTTTTGCTTTAGATCATCCGTGATCCTCTTGAAAAAGGAGCGTATTAGATGCATTTTGGACCAATGAAAATGGAAGATGAGTAAATATTTTATATCGGTTTCCACACGTGGTCAAGTCCTACGTGGGAAAATTCTTTATCATCCAGTCGCCTTCATAAATAGCCGTTTTTCGATGTTCACGATTCATGGAAAAAAGGAGTGATCGTCGGTTCCTGAAAATAAAAATAATATAGTAGATTATGCAGCAGAGCTCTTATTCAACCGTTTGGAATGAGGGTGCTGAATTCGCGCAGAAAAGTGTACAAGTTACATTATTCTGTATTTTAACTATAACCAACAATATTCATAAATATCATGAAATAATATTACAAATTGTATTGTTTGCTTATTTATATTTACATTTATTTTACTTTACAATTCTTAGATATAACAGTACTTATTCGAAACGAGAAAGACAATTCTTTGATACCACTATTCATTTACCACTGAGTTTCAGCATCTTTAGAGTAAACATTGATTGAGAGTAATATTTTATTACGATTGTTTCTTTTCTAAAACTATATTTCAATGTTTTTATTTTACAATCTGTCAAAAATTTCAGTAAAACAAATAGGTTTCCATAAACTTTTTCCGTTGATATTACTCAGTTCAGGGGAACAAATAGGTCGAAAACATGGATACGGACAGTTACATAGTCCGCAAAGTGCAAACAAAAGCTCCCACAATAGCATCTGACTTCCAAATTAAATCTAAGCAATACGACGTATATACATTATTACAGTTACTAGCATTTCACAGTTACATAAAGAACTGTGTACTGATTTGCGAAAGTTAAGAAATAATTAAGCTCCCTACAACACAAAATACTTCTTTAGTACCTACCTTGACTTGGAAAGTAGTTATTCCAAATACCCCTGGTTATTATCGAAGATTATTATATTCGGTAAATTTATTACTATTTTCATTACAAAATATAACAAGTACTTACTTATACTACTTATTTATTATTTTCAGACTTTAAACTGTTTATCTCACACTATGGCTTTGTTAAAGTAGAGTGATCTATGCTACGTGAATCGTACTGCAACGCATATGGATCATTTTAATGACATAAAAAATAAAAATTTCAGCTATTGTAATTTGAGCACCGCACAATATGGAGATTCAAATTAGAGGACTGATTTCCAGTGGGAATTAAGGAGCAGCATTGCCAAACGGTTTAAAATAGACCTTTGCTAATACCAAATTGTATGTACATAAAACACGTTAAAGAGCTCGATTGCTCACTTGCCAGCGTAGATTGTGCGACACAATAGCGGCACCGGGATTCGCTCGGCATAATTTTGCAATCGAACAATTTCAACTCCGACTCTTTCACCAACGAGCGCGCCAGCGCCGACGTTAGCTTTTGCTTAGAGCAAATTGCATAACAAGATACCATCTTCTAACAATAGATGTTCAAATTTATAAGAAGGAAGTGTTATATTAACGTCTAGGTCGGTACTAGAATAATGAAGACTTCTGTCTACCTACACCTAAAGTTCTGCTGAGAACTCACGTCAGATAATCGGCATCAAAAGTCAGTTTTATTCACTCTTGGATACATCGTAAATAGAGGAAATATTCACTTTTATTATAAAACAGCCATAGTCTAGGCAGAATATAACTAGGTAGTAAGTAAAGTACCTTACTCGTAAACTTTACTTTGCGTAACAGCGCTTGCTTTAGGTATTACAAGATTATTGGCCTTCCATTGAAAAAGTAACTTATTTTGTTTACATTTATATTATTTATTATTCTCAAAACGTGATGTTTTATTCAATTGAATATATCATGTAGGTACATTTAAAAACAATATTTACTTGTGGAAAAATTCATGAGGTATGATGATAACTGTATCTATAATAAATCACGATCATGGCAAAGCAAGAGTATCGTTCAATACAAAAAATTGCTTGACGTTTCCGACGTTAAAGTCTTTTTCATATATAAGGGTTATAAACGTTCTAAATGATAAATAATTTTTTTGTCATGTAATTAGTAAACCAGTTAAGTTGCGGCCGAAAAACATCCAAAACGCTTTCGCGGACCCACGATACCACCAACGCTACCACTGGTAGCCTTGTTTGGACATAAAATACGCGTGCTGGCTATTAACCCGACTGTTAAGGCATACTGGAGCAGCGTGGTAAACTACGGTTCAGGTCTTATTGCATCCTAGTTTTACGAAGATACCCTTGACTAATAGCGGGGCTAAAGGGTTTCAGTTGTAGGCACTATTTTTATCATCCCAAAGGCCTCTGTCACGACTTAACGACTGCTTAACGTGCCCTCCGAAGTACGGAAACTGTCCTGAATATGCCAACTGAAACAACCATGAGCTGGTGACCCATCGTACCGAGCGTGCCGGATCTTGCTTAACTTTGATAAGTTAAGGCTACTTAGGTCATTAATCAGTGATAGCCGAGTGATATGAATGTTGACCAGATCTCCTGAGTTTAAACAGGCACGCATCTCTCTCTTTTGTAAAACTTAGTTGGGAAGCTAATAGTAATATAACTAAAACAACTACTTATATTAATACCAGCTGTTAATTTAATATACAAGAGACCAACCGCCGTGTAACCAACCAATAATGTAGTCCACTGCTGCCGCTCTTCCTTTACTAACACTAGCATGCTTGGTATCACATGCATATTGGTAATTTTAGCCCTTGTACATGTGTACAGCAATAGGGATGGCTATATTGGATTCATGAACACTGAGAAGGCTTGGAGCGGACTCCACTACATAAATCTTTTACGAATTCGGTCACAATTCATCATCATGAACACGTCCTATACCGGCAATACACAATCAGAAACAAAACAAAGTTATGCGGCAAAAATAGACGCAACGGTGGTACCTCCTCCGTTAAATCATAGAGGCAGTGGTTGGAGGTTTTTTAATAACATTCAAATAACCATTCTGAAAGCCTGTTTGGCTCTTGATTAGTTAAATTTCATAATATCGAAATACACCGACTCTACATGAAATTTCTTGGTAAAGTACATAATACATAATAAACTTGCCACTTGGACAATATATAAAAAAGAACAAAAACAAAATCATTTTAGTGCTACAAATCCAGAATGGAATGATAGTCGATTGTATAAAGTTAGACATCAAATCTCAACTCAGCACGAAACTATAAAATTTCTTATCAGAAGTGTTTTGCAAATCGTAGCAATGAAATCTTAGCTGAAAAGTTTTACTCACCGCAGTTTTATGTTTACAAAGCGAACCTTACCGCTACATTACATTCATAACTTCATTTTTAAACCAATATTGTAATGAGGTAGATGTGAACACAATATGTATTAACAAATCATCTGTATATCAACAACACACACGATTTAACGATTATATTTTTGCTGCTGAAACGAATATAGGCGGCAATTGTATGAATGTCTTTTACACGGTAGGTACGCGTATACGCACGGGCGTTCGCGGTTATGCGGGTAGCGACTGTAGCGAGCAATGAGTTTTGCGCGGCTCTGGCGATCCGCAACCCCGTGCATGTCCCCTCTCACAATTACAAGTGCCATCCAAATACCATTCATGCGTCAAAACAGAATGCAAACCATTTATCAAAGAAGATAAGCGACTCTAGCAGTGAAAAGAGGGACTTTAACAGTGCTCCAAAATCTATTAGAACTAGGTACTAATATACCTATCCTAAAATAAAAATTATTTGTGGAATAACTTTCACATTGGAGTATTTTAGGGATAAAATCGACAAAACACGATTTAATATAATAATGGGTAATAAATAGTGAGGTGGTGGCGCCGCTTAGGACCACTGCATTCTCGTTTGCCATTTTATAACAATAAAAAAATTATTTAGTCACTATTTGCTTATTAGGCATATTACTGATTTCTTAGTCGGCACTTCAGTAAGATGCGAAAAAACAAATTCGTCTTCGAACTAATACAAGTACCTACACCTACCTGTTAAAATCTTAAACCCTTGCTTAAAATGTAACTGGCCTTGTAGAATTTAGAACCTATTCTGTCACTTCGTCCATTCCAAATTCGACTCGATTAGTAGGTAAATATTAGTACCAGCATTCTAAACCACGGTATACAATACTCGTAATTGTGAACTTTCTGTCTTGTTCGACAGCATACTAAGATACTAACAGACAAGGCCTCCATCCTCGACGTCTCCTCAGGCGTAGCATGATGATGATTGATACATTTAATGATTTTAAATTTTCGACAGTATCTGCATTTGTGAGACACGTTCTTTTGTTCTGAACTAGAAACCTAACAAACCAATCCTAACGCAAATATTGAAAGTTTCCGGGAATGGCTACGCTTAAAACGGGGCAGACATTTACCTTATCCTTAGAGATTGTGTACATTACGCAGAAACTGTAATGTTTAAAGTAGCTAGATACATTTTTTTGAAAACGATTTTACCTATATCTAGAAAATTATTTACGTAAGCGTCTTGTGCGTACAAGACGCTTTATTTGGGCAGGTGCCTCACGTGTAAAACTCGGAATGAGACTCCCTAATTAGTTAGTGGATCGGAACGTATCTGATGGGGACTTAAATTACAGTTCAAGCTTTTCATTGTCTATAACCTTCGTATCATCATCACAACCCATCAACGGCCCACCATCGCGGCCCACACACATCTAGGACAAACCTCATTGTTGTTAGTTAGTTGGTGCCGTTAGTATTAGCTATTAATAGGAATATTAGTTCGCAAGTATTCGTCAGTAATTGTTGAGAAATAATTATTCCACGGCAGAATAGTGGCAGTGTGGCTGTGGTACCAGGTATAGAGGTTCTACCACCAGGCAAAATTTCATGTGCGATTCCGCGCTGCGGAGGGCACTTTTAGCAGCCGGTCCCGGTTATTATCGTTAAATGAGATGACCGTTGATAGCCTGTAGTGAGTGGCGTGGTGGAATACCCTGTAGGCCCCTCAGTTGCACAGATGACACCCGTGCTCTGCAGTGGGCCGCTAAAGCGTTGCGATCGTGAGCTTGGCGTCGTAGGTATTGCTTGTCGTTTTCGTAATAATCCACAGCAGTGACGAAAAATAAATAAACTCCCACTCTTTACTATACTTACTTGCACAAGTCACAGTCACCCCCACAAACAGTTTAGAATTTAATAGCAGAGTAATAGAGGGTCTAGTCTGCATGCATTGTCTAGAATAATCAATAGGTAGGTACAGCGTTATGCAACTAACGTTTTTTTTAATTGACTGTCTTTATATTGCTATCATCAGGATTTTCCGTTTTCAATCCTCCATTGAATAAGTTTTTAATTTCAATATTAATGAAGGTACCTACCTACCTACTATTTTATGTGATCAAAGTATCAGGCGGGCGTGCAATGATCACTGCCGCCCATGGACTACTGCAACCAACCTCGAATAGGACTCTGGGAACAGACGGTTGGTGTAACTTACCTTCTCCAGTACCTATATTAGTTTTTGGTATTAGTAATAAGAAATAGAATACACTTGATTGTGCACACGAAGGTAATAATTAGGTGAAAGTAATTCATGTTATACTTATGTTTACATAATATTCCTGAGGAATGACGGGCGTCTCTTTCATCGTTGTAGGTACTTCAAGGTAGAAACGACGGCAAAACTGGCGGTGGTCATGGGAGTACGGAGGGGGGCTGCGCACCCCCCACCCCCCGTTTATCCCGGCTGGGGCCGAGATCCAACCTGTATTCTTTGCAAATTATTCATATTACGAAAGGGAAAAAGTATTTGTTAATGATAACCTCCCCAGACGAACCATATAAGTGTTACAATGTGACACTTTGTTGATATACTCGTAGATAGATTCACACACAATAGGTACTTAAGAGTGGTGTACACAACTTAAGACAAGGAAAAGTGAGTATCTAACGGAGTAACGGAAGTTTCAAGATGACCATAAGAAGTAAGCGGACAAGACGCCGGTTGCATAATAATAAGGTCACAGTGTTCAAATGTAAATGAAGACATTAAAAGCAAAAGCAGTTGTATACACTAATTAGCATCAACGGGAACCTAGAACCCTCAAAAATAAATATTTCCACGACACGACGTCGTAGAATAGTCTGATCCAATAATCTCCTGAAAACTACCTAATTACTATTGAGCCCTAGATTTATTCATTGACAATTTTTAAGCATTTTGATTGTACGACTCGGTGGCGCGTTGGTCAGTGACCCTTTCAAATGAGTCCCAGGTTCGATCCCCGGGGCAGACATTTATTTGGCAGATAAACTTTAGTACTCGGGTCTTGGGCGTTAAATTGTGTTGTTTTCTGTGTTGTGTTGTGTCCGCTACCTGCAACACAGGAAATCCTAGTGCAGCGCTGTGAGTATGTAAGCGTTTATTATAAATTTAATAAAAAAAAGGGTATCGCCCTATCATTTTTTGAAAGTGCAAGCAATCAAGCATGAATCAGGGCTCCGAAAATAGAAACCTCGACAAGCGCTGGTACTGGTTCTCAGAATGAGAAGGGTTTAGGGAAGGAGATATACCACACTGGCTACCTGCGAGTTGGGAGGATTTTACACGCCTTTTCAGAACAGTATGGAGAATTTTCAGGCATGCCAGTTTCCACACGTTGTTTTCCTTCACCGTTAAAGCAGGCACATAGGTACCTTCGATAAGTAAGAGGTG
>DWLO01003236.1:0-11237 GCA_018245335.1 Dalla quadristriga | reverse complement strand
GGGGTAAACAAAATTACAACCGGGACCGACGCGCTTCCACGCTTAGGAGAGCACCTAAAGCAGTCAAGTTCGGATGTTATCGTTAGATAGGAGTCGTTTAGTTTGGTCGGAGGCTTTCGAGCGGTCTAACCACTTTCGAAAGCGTGGAATGGTACGCAAGTGTCTTTATTTGTAAAGAGAGAGCGTTCGCTGGTGTGACCTGTGAGCCACCATTGGGTTGTCTATCAACTGTATAGCTTTCTATCGATCGCTATCACACAGTTAGGTTAAAGTAAATAACCGGGCAATATTTTATTGAATTTTGAACTTTGTCGTATTTTATTTTTACATGTTCACCGATATTATTTTCTAAGTTAACTGAATCTTCAAATGTAATCTTTTATTACATCAGTCAGATGTGACCTCCATATAGCGTCGGTTAAATAGAAAAGTGACATAATTCAAAATTTCGGAAAGAATATTATAGCTAAAGAGAGTCTAATATCAACGGTTTATTATGTCGATACAATACATTTCTACAATTTTAAATGAAAGTCTAATGTTTCAAGAGTCATTTCTCTACTATATGGTTATTCGCCTTTTTTATAAATTTAATAATTGGGTACGTAAAATAAGTTTAAAAAGTGAGATAAACATAAAAAAATCGTCCTGTTGTCTTTTTGAATGATGCCACTTTTCTATGTAACCGATGTATGTACTGTGTTACATTCGTTTGTTATATTATACATGACTTAACAAAACATTGTTACCCAAGACGTAACTCAGCATCACAATAGTGTTCATTAGTGCTGCACTGAATACGTTGAATTTGAATGATACCGCAATATCCTTGAGTAAATGATGCTTACATGTTCAGATAATCCTCTCATATGATACGTCCCAAAGCTAGAAAGGCCTGGAAATGCTAGAGTAGCAGGGTGGAGCCGGCTCCTTCATGATACATCAGCAGATAGGCAGAGCCTTCGTGGTGTGGTGGAGGGTAGAGCTAGTGGCCTACACGGTTGTCAAAGTTATAATGCCATCAAGAGTGCCGACATCCTTACCGCAGTGCGTCTGAAAACTATGAAACAGTATAATCGTTAATGCATGCAGTAGTATAAATGCATACACAGTTTGGGTACCACGACCGACATTTTGTGAAAACCGATTTGTGGATTTCGGGCGAAAATTTATGGTCGCTGACAGCCGAAGCGTGGGGGACTCTTGCTATTCAGGTATAGCAACGCTGGTCCGAATCAAACAAAACTGTACAACTGTTATTACGGATAAAGCATCCCATTTTTGGACGAGGCCTTTTAAGTCCAGCAGTGGACTGTTATAGGCTGTTTATGATGATGATGTACCTAGTTCAATGAAAATTAAATTATTTTACCTTGAATACAATTACAATTTATTTATTAATATTTTATTCGTGTATAATAAATTATTATTTCATTATATGTAAGGTTCGATATGCTGTCTCAAGTATTTAAATAAAAAGTTAATTATCTAAATGCTGGATTTAAATTTTCGATTATAATCTAGGTGCCAGAGGGGTAAAAACAATATAATGCTAAGCAGTCTCCGACCAATCCAATTAAGCTGATGAAAGATAAACCACGAATTTCCCAAACCCTCCTGAGTAACTTTTTTAATCTCTAGCGCTTAAGCATCAGGGACTTGTTTCACTATCATAGCCTAACGAGGTGCGACGAAGGTTTTTCACTTGTCGTCTTCAAATAGGTGGCAGAACCTGAATACTGTAAAACAAAATGTTACCATGTACGGGCAATTCTGTTTCTGGTAAATAATCTCTATGATTATTGAAACTAAAATTAGTTCTATTGCAATAATTCGTGATAATTTGCTTAGTTATCACGAATTTCCTAAGCTTATTAGCTGACATTATATAATATTATACACCTTAACACTTGATAAAGCTGACAGGAATAATTTTTCGCTAAATTACTTATGTGAATAAATGTACAAGTTTATAGTAAACGAAAAGAATTTGTTCAGTTAAACTTGAAGGCAAAAGATAATTTTATTCAAACAAACTGAAGAGATTAGCCATGAATAAAACCAAAGAAAGATTGGACCGTTTGGACCATTGGGCTAGCTTATGCAACGAACGCCCATACCAAACTTTATTTATTTATTTATAAAACCATAGTCAAAAAATTTATAATACACCTATAAAAACAATAATGGTATCAAAGGTGGACTTCATACTAAAAGAATAATGTACCAGTATTCTCTATCTTTGAGCTTATTATACTTATGAGTTAATAGTTGTTACCTGCGACTTCGCCCGCGTTAAATGTATGATATAACAGAATAAAAGTGTCCTAAAGCCAACCATAGCTCAGACTCATACTACCTCTTTAACAAAATTGTATAAAACAAATAATGTTAATAAGATAATGTAACGTACGTTTGAAAGGCATACAGTAAAACACGATAAAAAAAATCTGAAACCTTATTATTAAAATTACATAAATATAAAAACTCGTTCACGAAATATCGCGTCTTCGTCAAGGTGAAACAAAGCTTCGCATAGGCTTTCCGCGTTTTACGTAGATGGGTTAAAATGGTAAACCGTATTAATTAAAAAATCATCAGGCTACTGAAATTAAAACAGTTGAAAGTTTAATGCTGTGAAAGTAATTAAAATGTTCGTTCCCAAAATGCCGAGGAAGACGTAACATTCGATATAATTTTGCTTCTTAATTGTAAATTTTCATTTATTCTATAGGTGATAGAACCTACGAGTATTTAGGCTTCGTCTAGGACAGTACCACTATAACATCCGTCTTTGCCGTGAAACAATTATTTTATCATGCAATTTCTGTTTCGCTAAAGACAATGGATGACCATCTCAGACTTCTGGATTCAACTGGGATGAAACTTGAATACTACGAATTACTAACCTCTATAAACAGGGATAACACAGTTAACTGATTTACATCAATTACCTATGTTTTATAACCAAAACTAGCGGTAAGTTGGTGTCACTTAATTTTTGACACGTTTGTCTAACTTGTACATTTTCGAGAATTATCAATGGTTAGCATGTAAAAGGAACCGAAAGTAGCGATCCCATGATATAAACCAAAGCAAATCTTGGAAATAAAAAATCACTTGAAATCAGGCAATCACTCAAATAAAATCAGAAACAAATTTATCAATATACCAATGTTAATATAAACACAACAAAATGGTACTACCAAAAATTTTTTGCAAGTCATGTTATTATATTATTATGTAAAACAGCAAATTATTTTTAATGTGTCATTTTAAATTATATCAACATTCTGCAATAAAATGCAACTTCTGAACTTCATTTCGTATCCGTTCATTTAACACAGCTGTTAATCATCCAAACCCATTACAAGCCGTAAGCGCCATTTAACCAAAAACTAGAAAAACTTTGCCCATTTTTCTCGACAAATCGACTAACTTCGAGAACAACAAAATCTATTAAACTGTCGATGTTACTTTGCCCAAGTATAATAATTTCAATTATCTTAAACGAAATGAATAACATTTATCTTCGCCAAGTTTCTTGCTACTCGTACTATCAGCAGCGTGTCGATAAAATTGTAAG
This sequence comes from Dalla quadristriga, assembly GCA_018245335.1. NCBI lineage: Eukaryota > Metazoa > Arthropoda > Insecta > Lepidoptera > Hesperiidae > Dalla > Dalla quadristriga. The sequence goes on along the minus strand of DWLO01003236.1, from coordinate 7,651 downwards.
TAGATTTAATTTATCTGTGAATTTCTCACTTACGAAATATACATGCATTAAATAGTTTAATTCAATATCTATTAAAAAGAAGTAACAAATAGAAACATAACGTCGTGCATGTGACAACATCGTGATGTTACGGTGATGTTATTAACATAACTTGATAGTGACCATGACTGGTGACTATTAAGTCACCATAATAGGTAAGTGCCATAACCACACCATTTGGTGAATATTTATTTAGCAACCTTAAAATCTGAAGTACCACTATTATGACTTTGTCATTTAAGCTCACTAGTGATTTCGTTCACGTAGGGTACATTTGTATGGAAAAAAGTACAACACCACTTGCAGATTCAACAGAAAAATCACCTTATTACGTCTCCATTTAACGTTTAGCCAGAATTCAAACTCACACTCAAAACTCATAATAGCCACAGAACAGAACGCCAGCATTGTTAGACTTTATCACTTTTTTGTCGTTTATCGTCGTAACTTTCGTTGCATAGCTTTATATCGGGTAACGTGACAACTATAAATAAAGTGCTCTTGTTTGCTAACATTACTTTGAAATAAATACTAAGCCTTTTTATAACTATTGTGAGTGTGAATACAACCAACAAACCAGTCAAGTAGCTTCCAAATTTTTCAAAAGCATTTCTTGTATTTATGCTATATTATCAAACAAGTAATTAAGTATATAATTAATTAGATAGTTATACGTTTAAAATTAACTAAATACAAAAAGTATATTATTTCAATATATTTCCAGGACTTTTGATTCGTCGTTAGTATTTCTCGTGCGTTGGAGTGTCCCGAACAATCCCGCGAACCGCCATTTCGATACTGGCTGCTTGGATCATAATCGATACATTATTCAAATTACAGTTTCGCTGGGAAGATTTTGTAATAAAAAGAAACTTCGCCCGGCCATATCCTGTAACACGGGGTAATAAAGGGCGGCAATTTTCGACCGCTTATTTCTCTTGTTTGTGACGCAAACGTGTTAGAACCGCCGAGTTACGGAAACTTTTCGCATGGGAGCAGATAAAACAAACGTAATTCCGCCGCAATATTATCCCGAAACTCGATTTCGACTTGACCAACTAATTTCGGAACGAATTTCCCATGACCATTTCTTTTCCTCATTGAAATTCGCTACGGATGTCAGTCGCCATCATGGCGTCCGATGTCCAAACGAATGAATGAAATCAATTCGGAGTAACAAAGGAAAGCCTTTTCCCATTAGTCTAAAGTAAACCCTAGTAATTGAGTTTGGATTGCTTTAAAGATTTATACCACTATGCCTGCCTCCATCAGTGTAAACATTAACCAATTCCGACATTTTAATTGAATCCAAACAGCATTGTTCTATTTTGTGTAGAAATTTTTAAAAGCTCTATTTAGCTGAATTAGTTGAATAAAGTTTTCGTTCCAATGGTTGTGTTTATGAATGATATTGCTACAATAATTGAAATGAAACTTTGCGGGAACACGAAATAAGCATTAACCGGACGAGAAACATTTGGAAGTAAATGACGAAGAATAATTTTAGTGTTGGGTTCACACTTAAAAGCTTTTAGGATACTGCAATTTAACCTTCATTAGATCTCCGGCATCCGCTGCTTTGTATTAGAAATTCTGAGAGAGATCCTTAACGATCGCAAATATAGTGTCTCAAAGTCCACCAACCCGCAGAGATTCGTGGTGGACTACTATCGTTCTAACATCTCTCTCAGATTTCATCAACGGTATGTATCTAGGTGCTGTTTCTTCAAACAGTAAAAATAATTCCAGAGTGAAAGTACATGATGGATATGGTGTGCGACGTCTGCTGTCAGGTTACAATATATATCGCGGTTGTTAGCTAACTAGAAAATGTATTATGATAAACAACTTGTTTTCGTTGTTATGTGTTGTACATGATTCTTCGAATGATACAATACTATTGCAAGCGATTAAAATAATTGTATAACCATTAGCTGAAACGGCCAATGAAAACAACGTGAGGCAGTCAGATGCCTGAGAAGTCTGGTCCCGTCCAGTGAATCTTATACAAACTAATTAAGCCAACAGAAATGGACCATACGAGGCAAAGCATTCCTGAATGTTGTCAATACAATTCCCAAAGATTTTGTATGTGCAAGAATGTTAATGAACATGTGGCACATTATCGCAAACATTGATCTTATTCGAGATTATCACTTTTGCATTGCAACAACTTTCAGGTCTGAGATGGTCACATCTAGGTGTCCGTGAACCTGGCAGATCATTTTCCAGCAGATCAACAATAAAGATGAGTTCTATTCGCATGCAGGTGAGTTCTAGAGTAGTACGTGCACCGCCAGTAACCACTTCTTTCTATACGCTTAAATTTAACGGCAGAAATAAATGTGGCCTCGATACCTCCTGATCTAAGGGGTTCTACCACCAGAATGTTTCGAGTCTACCATCTCGTATCGGCCAGCGTAATTGGCAATTAACTACATTCTGAGCAGTACTCCATATAGAAGGACTTCAGGAAGGAAGTAAAGGCTTCTAATGGCTCAACCCAGAAATGTTAGTAAGTATGCTCTGGGTTTGTATAGCATTTTTCAGGCTTCTTTTTGTTGCTCGGGAGTAGAATATTATAAAAATGCCTGCATTGCATGTAATCCCGGTATATGCTCCCTTCGCGTCGTCTAGCTAAGCACTTGTACATTGTACTAATGATCATTAAACTCCCCTGGTTGAATAAGCCGAATGCAATGAAATAATACCACAAGCATTTTGTGTACACATAACTTCGAGACTTACGAACTAATTTTAGTTTTTAAAAAGGAAGTCATACATACGAGTAGGTACGTTGATTGTCATAATTTGGCAAAATGTGTTTTTATTCTGGTTAAATAGTTTTTAGAAATACCTACAACTTCATATATCTAATGTATGCAACACTTTCTACGTCTAAGTCATGATGAATAGTTGAATGAAAATTCAACTATTCATTGTTCGAACGGATGTACAGGGCGGCGAGAAAAATCAAACCATTAACGTGAGTGATTCGTGAAGTTTTATTTCTATGCCCAAGGCTTATACACTAGAGGATACTGATGTAAACAAGTGTACTGCCGATAACAAACAGCCTTCCCACATGACTATGCAAAATGAAAATGAAGCGCGGTGGAGTATTAGCGGCTGCGCGGCGCAAGATGAATCGCTTTCATTCATCCTCGTTCGTGGACCTCGTTCATCACTTATGCGCTGAATACGTCGGCAATGACTGGTTTACTGCGGGGAATAGGTGATCGGCACATGTACAAAACTTAGGTACAAAAAGTAACCGCCGTATCGAAAAAAGAAAGTACTTGGCCATCGGACTCCCACATGAATAGGTGATTCGTCGGGAGTGATCTTACTCATTATTTTAAAATTGGAGCTATTTTATTATTAAGTATCAAGATTCCAGATATTTAGAATACTTCGATAGCGTGATTCAGGATTACCCGAACTGCCGTCTATTGACATTATGACGGAAAATCATCTCAGAAAATGCTAAGGTTTGATGAGATGGTTGGTTGGCTAAGACGAATTCAAAGCTAGTTAACCTGGCATTGTTAGTAAAATCATACAGAATTCATATAAATTAAACTACATTATTGTTAGATATTTTGTACGCGATGGAGTAATTGTTGCAATAAATAATAATAAAAGTAATCTTCAGAACATAAAATACAGTTTATTTATTATTGAACGTGATAATATTTGCTGCTAATAGTACACGCCGTTGAAAAGTCAAAGTTGCGTGCTTTGAATTTCGACGCGGTCTATACCTTTGGACTATGCAGACTGATCCGAAACAAAGTAAACAGAATCTCTGTCTAGGGTAATATCTAATTTAAGATAATACCGCAAATAATTAAGGTGGTCTATCGCTGTTTGCGAACGAAGGAGACCCATGAATAATACAGTTCACGTAGACCGAATACAGATTTAGAATATCGGATCCGGGGGTAATGGACTAGGACGAGTAAACAACTATAACGACTTTTATGTGCATCGTTAAGAGGCTGATGTCAGAATAAATAGGCTAGAATGTTAACGTTTCCTTAGTCATGTGACTAAACTATTCTATTCTTTGTCACTGTTATCGTCAATAAATAACGTGATCGGCCGTGATATTGCTGATTGATCGGCCGTATTAATTTCGCATTGTCTTTATCCAAAATTAGCGTCAATTAAAGTTCGTCATAAATAAAATCAAAAGAGATTATATTTAGAGATAAGATTTTAATTTGATGCAGTAAGTCTATTAATTATTATTATCATTATTTAATTATTTTTATTTAATTTATTTTAGTATTCTGGATACGACTAACTGTTTATTTAAAATATTGTCCTTCTTAATTTAATTTAATTTATTTAGTATTTTGTTGTACATTTTGAAAGCCATGTTTAGAGCACCTTCCTTAACTAATGTACGTTCTTTGTCGGGGGAAAAAGGTAAGTATTATGTATATGGTCATTTGTTTAAATAAGTGGTGCTATTTTCATACAATAACTTTTTTTTTGTCTCGTTGCTCCAGTTTTCAGTAATATCTCGAATTTTATGTTTTCAAGTTAATCAGCGCCAAATAGCCCTAACATGTTGCGTCTCATCCATTACAGACGAGTTGCTTTACGCCTGGTACCAATAACTGCAGCCCATGGACATCTGGGACAAACCTCGAATATTAGGCCTGTGCGAGGGACTGGTAGTAAGTTTGTTAGTTAGTATTAGGTATTAATAGGAATATTAAGTTCATAAGTATCCATTCATTAGTAACATCAACGTGGGAGTTAGGACTGTTAGTGTTTGTTAGTCCAGTTAGTAAATAATAGTAATCGTCCAGTTAGTAATAGTTAGTAATTAGTTTTGTTTAATTTGAAGCTGGTCACAGATGCGTTGGTACCCCTGAGGACTGAGATGGTCGTCTCTGATATAAATAAGTGTAACCGGCATCCACACCTTTCCGACCGAACACATTTGTGTTTAATAATAATTTATTAATTGTTCAACAATTGTTTAAAAACAATTATTCTACGGCAGAAATGGGTGTGGTGTGGCTACCACCCGGGCGAACCGCGTACAGTTTCTGCCCCTATCTTCCGACCATACATCAATAGGGCAATCAATAGGTTTCCAACTACAAAATATGACAATCTAATAATCCGCATTTCATACATACCTACTTACTTGGATGTATTCGCAAATTCCTTGTACATTTTTAATAAGTGCAAAGTATTTTTTTTTGGCTTAAATCTCTATCAGCGAGATCAAGAGCACATCAGCCAAAGCGGCAGGGACTTGACTAATGTAATTAGTTCATGGAACTTCTCTACGACGAGTCAGAAGTCAGAAGTAATTACGTGATTATGATTTTTCTACTTTGAAATTTTTTCTCGTCTGTTGGCTACACGGCTACTGGCTGTTAAGCAAATCTTTGCGTTGAATGTCACTAGGTAGCTGTCGCTAAATGTATGTCGTTGTCTTTCCTTTGAGATCTGTACAAATATTCGGGCTCAAAAGTATTCTGTGACTATTTCCGTGGCTCAAACTATCTACCTCTCTACCAAATTCTATGAAGATCGGTTGCATGGTTTACCCATGAATGCGTATCAAACAAACAAACAAATTTTCGCTTAAAAATATAAGTAAGATAGTTTATGTCTAACATTATTATGAGAACTAATAAGGCCGCGTTTCCGACGATAATGACAGCGGGGCGACCATATTATTATAAAACAAAAGAAGGGAGAACCAATCTTGTATGGTCACCCCACTGTCGCTGCACCCGTCGTTGTCGTCGAAAACGAGGTTAGGCCTTGAAGGCTAGCCAAGTTAAAGTGGCAATGCGTAGGTCACATCTACCGGAGGTTGTTGGCTGCAACCCATAATCTATCGATAACAACCACGACCGTCAGCTTAACGACACGCTAAAGTCACAACGTTGGCAATCTTTGTATTCATTATAAGATATTAAAATTATTTAGCCTTCGCATTACACGTCCGTAAAATCGTTCCGATTATTTCCAATTTCTATGCTTCACAATGTGACGAAACATAATTTATTAAATTGACGTCAAGTCAAAAAGGCCTATAGGCGAGGTCATTGAAAATGGATCTATTAAAGGGTCTCGTCCATGCTGGAATATTTTTTTATTTAATATGGTAACACAAAATCTGTGCCCAGGTAGGTTGTCCTTAAATTGTACGTTATTTGTGTGAATGTAAGTTATTCAATCGATGTAAAAATAAAATTAAAAATATGCCGATGTTCCTGTGAAAGCCCCGTTTTGTGCAGAGTATTATAGAATTTTTGACTCTTGTGAACGAAGCTCACGGTGGTGACACGAACTTCTTTTCAGGCTCGCATTGAATGCGTGTAAAGGTAAAAGTCGGGCATTCATACCTCCTTAATGGCTTTTCGATCATTGCGAGCTACTTCACTCACTATTCACTGAACCCAGCTCCTGAATGCTAGTAATTTATCTACTACAGTTGCTTTTGCGACGGCTTCTATGAGCTTTATTGCGATAACATAAAGTCTACAATGGTTTAAAAGCAGTCCTCGTTAAACCAACGTGCGCCAGTTTCCGTGTCTATACGTGAACAAGATGAATTACTTTGATCTCGCTCCTAGTAAGTTCAGGTGTAATACAATTTCGGAATGTTGGCAGGAATATCGCCAGGAATATTGTAGCTATTACCTACCTTCTAAGTATAATTAGCGCAGAGGTAATTACTGCTCTAAGTGCTAATATTGCCTGTTCAAAATGGATATAGTACTATTTGGCGCCCGTTTCTATTATCCACAAGCACTTCTCGCGTGTAGTTGAAGTAGGTACCTACAGCAGAAAATTTTCATCCAAATCTGTGGCACTACGAGAAGATGAGACCAAGAGCAGAATGGAATAAGAGGTAAAATACGTGTTTACGGAATGCTAATTTGAAGCAATATTCGTTCCTGAAACGTCTTCAACATACAAGTTACTTAATGCATTGTAGTTATGCATACACATACACAGTTGGTAAGTACTTTGGTTTTGTTTGAGATTGATAACAAGCATTATCTATGGAAATCATTTACACGTTGCCATGTATAAAATCAAAATACCTATTACATGCTTGAACATTATGATATTTCACTTTGTGTCAACTTGTGTATTTTTTCATGTCAGTTATTTTAAATTTTTGAGATTTTATCAATATTTGTAATTTTGTGCATATCTTGTCAAGGCCAACTATACGAGCCAAGAGGTAGAGTAGATACGAGGAAGAGGTTGTACACTATCGAGGAGTTCCTTTCCACTACCTTCCGTTTCTATCATCAAATCAGCTGTCACTGCAGTATTGTATTGTTATATTAAATACTTAAGCCAAGTTTAATTAGAGTCGTTTAGCGGAAAGTGACAGAACCAATTTTTTCACCCATAATCCAGAGAAATATGTAACTAACAAGCATGTTCATTATCCAATAAGACAATTAAAAAACAAATCCTTTTTTCTTCAATCTTTGCAGATAAGCAGCAGAAAACAATAAAAATAAAAATCAATCACGAAATAAATCTTCAAAATAATAGACCGTAATAGACAGGCTAACAAGGTTTAATCTACTCAAAGGCGTTTTAATAAATGTTA
>DWLO01003235.1:0-10000 GCA_018245335.1 Dalla quadristriga | reverse complement strand
TAGTTGTCTGGAAGAGATCGCTCTTTAGTCTAGGACCGTCAATTGTACGTTTACATTGTATTTGAATTGTATGTTTGCAAAATATATCTTGTAAAACAAACAGATAACAATATGAGCACTTAAACAGATATACCGTCATATTGCGATGTAGGTATAGGTTAGCATTGAAATTGCTAATCTATGGCGAAGTGGACGATCCCTCACATACTGTATTTTATGTCTATTTACATGATTGACATTGAATGGCAATTAAAATAAGCTATTTATCAGAGTATGCGTCACATAGCAGTGGAACATGATGATTGGGTTCAAATCAGTATGTCTATTCTCAGTGTCAACACAGTTGTGGACATAGGTGTGTGATACGTATCAGCATACTGACATGAACGATCCTGAAAAGAGGTGTGATACTCGATATGCAATTCAAATAAATTAGTCACAGTGTAACATTGACACTGAAATAACTTTTCGATTACTGTACGACTAATATCAAGTATAACCAACAATAGTATCATCATCACAACACAATCACCGGCCCCCTACTCTTCTCGAAATGTTGAATTGAAATGTTCAATTTCAGCAATATTTTGTCTACAAATATATGATACCTGTGTGTGTGTGTAGCTAGTTAGATTAAATTGAATGAGATTGTTCTTCAATGCAAAATGATAAAAAATTGTATTGTTATATTTCTGAATATATTATTATGAATTTATAACTAACGTAAACCAGGCCTCCGGTTCCGCGAACATGACAAAAAACAGAAACGTTCCCCGCGTCGGTCCAGGCTTCCAATTCGCACTTGGCGAGAATGGTAGACCTTAAGCCCTTCAATTCTCGTCGGTGATCAGAAGTGGGATAGTAGCGGTTTGATGATGAGAACTTTGTTGCAGTCCCCACCCAGTCCCCGAGCCGGTCGCCCACCGCGCAGGACGACTCGGCGGTGGTGCTGCGCAAGCGGCGCACCATCGAGTCCGCGCAGCCCAACAGCGCGCGCACGCCCGGCGCCAGTAAGCACTTCAGCTACAACAAGCTGGTCAACGATCGCTCCTCGCTGCCGCAAGACCTGTCCAGGAGCGCGCGGGATCATTACTCCAGGAGCTTGAATCAGGGTGAGAATTTATTATGGCGCAGAGATAAACCTCATTCGTATTGAGGGCCAGTCGCCCATTTCGTCCGCAGGATACGCTTAAACTTGCGGGTATCAACGATTTGCTGACAGCCGCCTCGTAGTCCATGTAGTTAAGCGTTTTACATCCTTGTGGGCAAACGGAAGGCTGGCTTCCCCACACTGTGCGTATGAGGCCTTTGCAAGTGGGCATACAGCAACCCACTCCAGATATTGTTTGCGCAAACGGCGCACGGGCCAGTTCGTTCTGTCGAACAGCACGCGTACGGCCGGCGCCAGTAAGCATTTCAGCTACAACAAGCTGATCAACGGCTGCTCCTCGCTGCTGCAAGACCTGAACAGGAGCGCGCGCTGAGCTTGAACCAGGATGAAGGATGAAGGTGGAAGTACTCTTATCGTGAATTCTCAGTTGTTACAAGTGTTTGTCCCTAGTGTTATGTTAGTAAGGGTTCACAACAACAAGACAAGTACATCGATAAAGAAAAAAACATCGATGTTCTGCTTTGTTCAAATTTTTTCGACATTTGGGTAAATCGGATTTTCTTTAAAAAAAATTGAGTAGGTACATTTATTTGGTTTGCAGTAAAAGAAGACTTACTGATCGACTTAGATCTGCCGCCTTCCACTGGCCAAGGCTCGCCCAGCAAGAAGGCTAATGCAAGCAACATCTCCATACTGGATCAGCCGATCGATGTCCCACAAATTGGTAAGATTGTATTTGATGACTAGTTAGCGATTTTGAAATACAGAAAAATGACAACGTGTGAAAAGTGGTTATAAATGGGATCCTTGAGGTACAGTTACAGACTCTTAAGGGATATAACTAAAAACCGTTTGAGATATTGAGATAATGTAAAGCCTATACGGTGAGTTAGTGTACCCTCAACAATCCCTGAAATTAGGACGGTGTAGGTAGTATTCATTCGCGAAACAATCGTAATACAATGCAAGGGAATTCGCTAGATGACCGAGTTCGCAATGATGAAATCCGTAGAAGAACAAAAGTTACCGACATACCTCGAAGAGTTAGCAAGCTGAAGTGGCATTGGGCAGGCCACGTCGTTCGAATTACTGCTAACCGATGGGGAAGAAAATCTTCGAAAGCAGACCGCGAATCGAAAAAAGGCCGTCCTTCGACAAAGTGGACTGATGACCTGAAGAAAACAGCGGGAAGCCGCTGGATTCAGAGGGCACAGGACCGATCTGAGTGGCGTTGATTACAGGAGGCCTATTTCCAGCAGTGGACCCGTAAAGGCTACTAATAAATCATCATAGTATGCACACGTTGCTTTATACCTACACGGTCCTTACAACATGAGGTAAACCGTATCACATTAAACAAATGGTATTGTAGACGATAAGCTACGGTAGCGGATTCGTTTTGTGAAAAAACCCGTGCTTGATATTTTATTAGTGATTTATTGTTTTCAGACCAAGACCTAGATTGGGGTCAGCCGAGCATAGACACCGTCTCGGCACGCGGCGCGATACCCCAAAACCCGCGCAGCTTCACGAATCTCTATGGTGCTAAATCACTAGATAGCCTAGACGTATCTCCCCATAACCTCCAAGTGCACGCTACGCAGGATCCCTTCGACACCTCGCAGATATGGGGGCCCACGCCTGGGCCAAACGAATCTTCAAGACCCAGGTCTAGCACCTCGCACCCCTGGGGGACCACGCCTGAACACAACGAATCCTCAAGACCTAGATCTAACTACGAAATACCAATACACGAGTCTCTCATCCCATCCGAACCGGAATCTCTCATATACATTAATAATTATTTACCAGCTAATACAGAAGCGACTAGCACGTTTAATAATTTAGTCGTCACTAGGATGAATAACAGTAGTAGTAACCCAAAAAATACGATATACGGCAGCGTCTCAAGCATTCACTCGAATAGCAACGCACTGTTAGCGGAGGCGGAGCCGTCAAACGAAACGAATGTCAGATCTTTGGCCGAAATGTCGCTGGACGACAGGATATCTGAATCTCTGAACCTCAGGTCGAAGAACACGAACAGTGAGAACATCTACGCGAACATGAACGTCCAAGAAATCGCGACCGCATCGAACGTGTACTCAAGTGATCGCAGTCGGTACGCCGACTTTCCAATATACAGCAATCTCGATATGAACTCCGCCCAGCAGCAGTTCATATTGGAAACGAAAGACTACTACACGAAATCCTCGACGCCGGCCGGCAACCGAACGAGCGACTACGAGAAGAACATTTACGTGCCGAAGTGCGAGGACGAGGGGGAGAAGCTGCGGAACTTCAGCGAGTCGCTCGAGAACTCCAAAAACTACTCAGCGATGAAGTACCAGAACGTCGACTACGGATACGGGTACGGGTATGGGTTCAACGTGAACGGGGCGTCGTCGTCGCGCGCGTACGACGAGGTCAACGACACGGCTAGTAACATTTACAGCGAGATCGCGGATCCGGCGCACGACTTGTACAGCTCTAGAACGTATACGAACGCGTGTTTGTACGACGAGGTGTACGAGGCCGCCCCGCGCCCGCACCGCCCCGCACCGCCCCTGCCCTCCAAGCCTAAGTAAAGTAGTTCCTATAAAGGACTTGTCGTAACAAGCGCACAGGGCGCGCGCCCGAGCCGATGCGTTTTGGAATCGTATGGATTTCTATATAAGCATGCATTAGTATGCATTTTGACGGTCGCCGGCGCACGTTTCTTGCGCTTGTTATAACTAGTCCCTAATATCCCATACACGGGACGGTTTTAGACCACTCGTAACTATTTTAAAATACATGATCTGTCGTCACGATTGGTCGTGTCGTTAACGTTGGATCGTCCCGTGTATAAGCTCGTACAGAACAGGTAGTAAATAGAAATTTCATTAGCTCTTGAAATGACGTTTGACGTCATTGAAGGTTTTTCAGGTCTTCCATTCTTAAACTTAATTCTTAATTTAAAATTTGGTGTACATAAAACAATTTTTTTTTAAGTATCAGTGTTGCATAATAATGTGTTAGCCAATCCTACTTACTAACTGTTCTGTGGACATCTTAAAACTTTAATTGAAGATATTTTTACCAAAAGGGATTAACTACGATATTATTGTGACGTGTCTGTCTGGGTTGGAATAAAATGCCAGCTAAGCTCGTTGATTTCAATATTTTCGCTTTTCGATCAAGTTTTGTATCTGTTCTTACTGTTTTTACCAGATAATAAAGAAAAGCGTTTTTTGTTTACAGTCGGTTCACAAAAAGATGTTACAACAAATAAATAGTTCACACCAGCTTACTCTATCCAGGCATAACAATAGTTGTCAATGGTTTGATGACTTGTAGTTTGTTTGTAACGTCATTGCTTGTAGGTATATTTTTAAGATTTGCTGAATAAATTCAATAGATTTGTTTTCACCAATTTCTTAAGGGTTACAAGTGTGTCACCCCAACATTACCACCGCTTCGTACCCAACCGGGAATTATTTTTTTCTATTAATTAATAATTCACGTAGCGGAAAAAGTGGCAATTTTAGGGGCTCGCAGTGGCGCCAACTACCAGATGCCTATGTCCAGCAATGGACTCAACAGCGATGGGTGAAACTATTGTACTTATCAAGTGGCAGTAATTTAAAAAAAAAGAAACTTACCTCTAGGAGACATTTCAACACGCGAGCACGCGATGGGTTTATTGGCATTTTATTCGTACCTACAATGTTAGGTTAGCACGAATTAAATATAGTCGCTTATTTATTCTATGAAAGGAGATTTGTTGTAAGATAGTTTGAACGAATGACATGTCATATCCAAAATACTCGTTTCTAACCCATAGACATTTTCTATTATTTGAAATTACATCTTATCTTAATTGCATATAAGTGCCATTTTGCACGCTTATTACGTTTAAAATTAAGATTTTTTTTTAATAATATTTTTTATATAATTGGACGTGTGTTACTGTATGCTTTAGCTGCAACGTTTTTTATGTTGCTGGGCTATTTGGCAGCTACTTCAATGCCGTAGAAGATTAGGGAGAAATCACACCTCGAACATCACAAACAAATAGGTAGAATCCGCAAAAACAGTGCTTTGAGATACCGCGTTTTTTAAGTTTGAAAAATCGTAGCTTCTGAAGGAAAAGTTTAAAAATCGTAATTTATATACAAATTAATAGTAGGTACATTATTATCCCTCTTTGTTTTTAGGCGTATAGGTGCATGTATCAGTAGTCGTTTTAATTTTATTAGCACTTTTAAATACTCACATTTTAAGTTTTGGCCCCAATATTTACGACAATTACGTATTCACTGGAAAATAATGTGTGATGCTAAGATCGCTGAGTTGCAACGAAGTTAATTAAATACGGCCGTATTGATTGGTCCGTAAATGATACGATTGAACAGTCAATAAATAAATGTTTGGCCATATCTAGGAAACTATTGGCGCTAAAAATACCATTGTCTTGCCAGTTTGTAGAAAAAAAACAATGGTCTGAAACGCAAAAGAAATTTGGCATTTTTCGAGTTGATACCCTTTTGTTTGTGACGTGCGTTATGTCAGTAGCGATTCGCATTTTATTTATTGCAAATGCATATTTTGTATGAAGATGCGTATGTATACATTTTGATCGCATTTAGATGGCTTTGTGGTTTATAAGATTGATATCGTCTTAGTTTCTCATACGCACAGCTAAGGGTTAAATGTTACTTGGGACCTTTTTAAGGCTAGAGTGATAGGCTTTTTCTAGGCAAGCTTGTCACATAGATCCTAGCTTTCCAGTGTGGTCACGTTCAAACGCTTGCTTATCCTTAGTAAAAAATACAAGTACCTGCTGCTTAATTCAAATCGTTGCTGACAACTGTGATCTTTCTCTAACTATATGCCATTTTTCTAGTAATTTCTTCAAATATTAGCAAAGCTGGCTATGTGATAGTTACATTTTCTACAATAATTCTTGACTTAGCCAAATTCAAACTTAATAAAACCTAAATAGTATATATACTTTTGGTTTCGCATATTTTGTTTTTTAATTTAAAATCTAAGCATTCTCTATAAATATTAATAGATGTAAACGTTTATTTGAATTACATCACATGGTGCCTCACCACAATGTACCTGCTAGATTAGTTAATTGCGCAGCATAAGTTTTATTTAAGAAAACTTCATCCATTGCACTCTGGGCGAATTTTGTACGACTGCACAAGAATTTAATTTCCATAAACGTTTTAATCAGTACTATAAGTACTTATAAAACTTAGTAGTAATAGGAACCCCGCGACTACGTAGGCGTGGAATTTATTTCGCATCTGATTTATGAATTTCATACAAACTTCCAGTCAGTTATATTACTGTAAAAACTCCTCTATCTGCCAATCAGTTTTGTCAAATCAGGTGTCGCCGTTTTGGCAATAGCCCGGACGAACAAGAGATAGAAACACGTAACGGTAATGTGTAAATAATCGTATGACCTTAAGATAAGGCTTTTATTTAAAAAAATCCAAACTGTCTTCATTTATTTGTGTAGATGCCGATTGCTTGCTTAAGTTGTCGATGATCTCGACATTGGTTGTGCTGATGATAATATAAAATGGAAGCACTTGCATGATTTGCGAAATCAACCCTAATTCCTTAAAAGGTTATTTTATGAAGCCCTAAAATTTTTATTAAAAGATTATACCACGTAATATTACCATTAGTTAAAATTCGCCCGGTATTGCAATTATACAAAGTATACATCACAAACATTTATGGTATGTAATTTAATTATTAAATATATGTATTCACATGCATGCATGTTTAGTGATTTCCTTTTGTTAGTTTTAATTAATCTGACTTAACGTTTTCAAGTGTTTGATTTATTGACAACTCATGCATGTGTGTTTGAGGACTGAATGTAAAATAAGTGTAATGTATAGTAATAGTGCTTTAAAATCTATGTTCAAAAATTAACATTATATTCAGTGTATAGAACAATTTGTTTAATTTATACAAACATAACACTTGTCTAAATATAATAATTTTTAGAAGTGCGAATTAATGGTGCAAACGACAGTTATTGTTTCTTTGTTATACAGAGTGTAAGTAAAGTGACCGGTTCTGAATACTGAAACTCAGTTAAATTTAACCGAACTTTGTAAAAACTTGCAAGGATGGCTGTTTCCCAGTGGTGATTGTATTCTGTATAATTGAACGTTGTAGAACAATCGTGATAGATGTATTGTTAATAAACATGCAAATTAAGACATGATATTTTCTGACATAATTGAATATTAAGATTATGTGCAACGAATAATAGATTATAACCTGAAGATTCCTGAGATATAAAACATGACTATTGATAGAAATTTAAAACTTAAATTATTGCTGTTGTATGTACATAATGTTATATTGAACTAGTTTATCTGACTATAACTTTATGTATCATTAAATTACGATATAAGTTTTGTCTTGAATATGATCTTATCCGTGGAATCCTGTCGAGTAATCCCAGCTGTCACGACTCCTTTTTTTTGTCATTGGCCACTAATGGGAATAATATATTTCCCATTCGTCACCAGAGGTAACAATGAAGGTGGTGACAACTAGCAATTCGCGAATCCTGACCACAACAAATTCTGCTAATCACGAGTAACAATGAAAAAAAATATTTATATGTTACAAATGTTGGACTAATAGATAGGTTAAACGATTTGTAATACGTAAGTACCTAAATACGCACTTGAGCTATTGATGTCAAAACTTAACCAAAAACAGTTCAGCGATTTCTGACAAACCGTTATCTAACACTGTATTAGATTATTTTCTATCGGAATGTTTTCTTACGTTTGTACAGTTTTCTCTATATAAATAAGATTTGTGTTTAAAAACCTAATATTAAAGAGATGATATTGATGGTAAAAAATTGTTTAATTTAACGTCTTTAAACTTCTGATATGCCGGAGCGTATATCCACGCGAGACAATTGTCTGTGAAGTTAGGAAGGGCTAGTCAAATGTTTGCTACTAGCGTTCACCCCCTAACGTTGCTTAACTTAGTTATGATTATACTATTAATTTTAGTAATAATTGACACGATTATTCAGCTGGGCAAAAATAACTTCGAGAGGGAAGCCTAAGCATCATCACCCATTAGAACAGGTCTGCGAAAGGAATGATAAAAAGAGCCTGGTTGGTGTGGTTTTGCGTTGACTACCTAAACTGTAGTAACTTTGGGTTACACCTACAAGCATAATCTTTGAAAATGTATCTAAGTCTTATAAGATCGGACGTTTCGTAGTTACATAATAATACGAACGACAATCCATATTCAAACAACACTGGAATAATGAGATAATACTGGGTATCGACTCCTAAGCCTTTACGACAAGCGCTTCATGTTTAAGCGGGTTTTACGTTTATTGGCTTGCTGTCCAGGTACCTACTTTGTGCGTTTACATTATAATAATAATATATACCTAACTTATCTTAGTATGTACATTATGTACCTACTTTTCAAATAATCTCTATAATATGCTTCTTGGGAAGAATTTCTGAAATGTTGGACACAAGAGACATGGCATGACACTTAAATATCCTCTAACGCAGCTACGTTTATGTGCCACTCCACGCAGATGAAAGTTTCAACCTTTACCGTTCTAACCAGATGGTAGAATCTTTATAAAATTCAATTGGTGGGACTCTTTCTGTCATTCCATTTTAATTTCAGTACGGTTCAGTAAAACTAGGTATCTACTAAAGTAGTAGGTAGGTATAGCTTAAAAATGTTGACACAAAATATGATTCAGTGCAAAGTAAAGCTAAATTATTCACTGATTTGTTGCTGCACACAGTACCTACTGTCGGCCCCGAGTCAGCCATTTACTAGACCAACTGAAAACCAGCGCCATGGCCAACGCTGGGGCATTACGCAACGCGCCTATGCCCTTTTTTGTTGCAATCTATGATTCTAGAACTGCATGTTTCTGTGTAGGTAGGTAGAAAAGTAGGAAAGTAGGTAGGTACCATAGTAAGTAAGTTCCTCGAGCGGAGGAAGTAAAGCGTATCCATTTTTCCACGAGTGCTTTCAAGCGATTACTAGCTATTATTGCTCTGCTATTGAAAGCGTTGAAAATGTCCGCTCGGATTGCTCGTAGTTAAAAATAACATCCAAGAAGCTTTTCTTTCAAGTTCGTGTTCATGTTCATGAATAGATATCACCTGCCCGACTATAATAGGTAAAACTGAAACGATGCAGTGTGTATACATTGACTGCAGTATTGCTTTTTAGATTGTAATAATGCACCGATTTAGCTGGTATCATGTTATGCCATGATAATAAATGTGTATCTACCCATAATACTTTTAAATATTGCACAGACATGTGTTTGGGCCATAGACTGTAAACAAAATAAATGGTTGAGTTAAATATTTATTTGGCAGTGGCAGTGTTAAGTGAATCGAATACAGGTTCTACCACCTGGTTCTTGTATACTATGGTCTACAATAATGTGAACATAAAGATGAAGATAGAGAATTGTCTGTCAGTGATATTGTAATTATGGCCAAGATTTAAATGAAGCACGTTATATATACGAGACCTAAACATAATCAACCGTTTTTAGAATTTTTGTCTGCGTTTATTTGTCGTGGTTGGTCTGTCTGCGTTTATTTGTCGCGAATAGGCTCCGAAACCGCTGGACGGATTTTTATGATATTTACAGACTGTAGAGGGTACACTTACCTACTGGTATCTAAATCGCGGACACGTGAGTAAGCAGCCTCTGTCAAGTAGGTACCTACCTAGGTAATTATTTGAAGAGTTAAATCCGATTTTTATTGAGGACTAGCTGACCCGACAGACGTCGTCCTGCCCTTTCCTTGGTTGTTTTTATTTATTATGTATTAACTTCCCATTTTT
>DWLO01003234.1:0-11240 GCA_018245335.1 Dalla quadristriga | reverse complement strand
TTATCGGGCACTCCGAAGAACGGACGCGCTCAAACAAAATTTGCCACTAGCCGTCACCCATCCAACTTCCGGGCGAGACCTGCGCGGCTATCACGACAGCCAGTTACCTTCGACACTTGCCACGCGACCATGAACGCTTCCATAAGTTTGAATCTGTCTGAAAGAACGTCCAAAACACAAACAAACTTACCATATTCTGAAGGAGGTATACATTCGTTCAGGTATATCCTGCCCTCAGGGTTCTGATGGCAACTGACTAGCCTCTCGATACTGTAGTACTCCTCCTTATTAAACACGTAGCAATGACCCTTGAACTCCATCCTGTATGTCTCCGTAATGCTACAAATTAAACAACATAAATCATTAGAAACAACTTGCACCCCCGATCCACAGCCTGGGCAGATAAATGTTTATACTCGGATCTGGGGCGTTAAAATTTGTTGTTTCCTATGTGTGTCCGCCACCCGCAACACAAGGAATCCTAGTGAGGGGAGGTGTGTGTGTATGCATTATAAAAAAATAGCATTTGTATGACAACTGTTAATCTAATCACATTACTGTCTGAATTTATTCAAAAGTGTTTACCTATTTTTACTACACACATCCAAGTAGTAAACATTGTAGTCATCTTGACACTGCCGTAGCACGTAGCAGCCGTGCTTCTTTCCTCGCTTCTCCTCCAGCTTTCGATACGAAAACGCACCACTGGAATAAATAATAACAATTTCCTTATGTCGCAGTTATATTGTAAGATTCCCAAAACCGCACATATTCATCAATATGACCACTATGTAGTTCAAATAAGTACCTACGAGTACTCTTGCTGTAAACTTTGTTAATTTTGCAGTCTTGAAAGCAAATCATAACCCTTTTCTTCTTCTATAAATAAGTCAAAGTGTACTGTATAAACATACCCAACAGGACCGTGACATTTCAGTCTTTGTAGTTCCTTGAGAGAGGGTGACTCATCATCTTTGGATAAATTGAACGTCCATTTCACCATAAGCCTGCAAGAGATATTATTATGTCAGAAATAAAATACATGTAAACATATAAATAGTTATTAATTAAATTCAGATGGAATTATATGTTTGTTAGTATTTTTTTTAAAACCACACATTATTATGTATCTCGTTAACATTTCACGGTGGTCATTTGGAAGGCTTTGTTATTATTATTTTACTCTTTCTTGTACACCATAACAAATTACAATGGATTATACAAAAAATACTTAAAAGTGAAACAATACTGCTATGAAATAAGGTGGAAGTATGATCTGGAATCGTAGGCTGGATTTCTCATGAAAACAGTGTACAGTGCCCAGTGTACAGTGGCCTTAAAACACTTGAGGCCATAAAATTGTAACTAACAGAGGACAGTTGACAAATGTTTGTATGGCTTGTTGTTAACCTCACTTCACTAATATAACAACAATATATCAATATTTCTGATTTGCATCCATATATGGGTTTGTAACAATTGCAACTCAGGACTTAGTAATACACACACTCAAACATAAAAAATATAATAATAAATAATGCTCTCTTAGAAAACATACCAATTACATTTCTTCACTTACCTATAGTAACCATCACAGACGGAGATAAAGGACGTAAGTTGCTCATCACACTTGAACTTAAAGAACAGCGGCGTGCCCCGCCGCGAAACCTCGATGGAGTTGTCGCCATTCCTCGTCAGGTAAATTAATTCTTCTATTGTGCAAACATGAAACCACTGAAAATTAAGCAAGGCGGGTGTTAGAACCTTTATATGGTTCTCCCGAGGCGTTACCACCACCAGAAAGGTGTGGATGCCGGTTGCACATACACAAGAGGCGACCATTTCAGTCCTCAGGGACAGTAACGCCTATGTGAAAAAAATTTTTTATTGAATAATATGGCATCCTATGCAACAACGCACACCGAAAGACAAAAAGAACCGCCTGTGCCGCTGTCCGCCGTCTGCGCAGCGCCTAAGCCTTGTGGGACTTTGGTTTGGCGCCTAACCGTTCTACCAAACCGCACAGGCTCAGTGAGGTAAACCACGCTCAGGTCAGTCTTGCCTGTGCACGTCAATGGAACAAAAGGCAAAAACTCACGTCTCTTTTCAGTGTGTTGTACAGTCTTATTCCTGGCTGGTGGGGATGGAAGGGCGCCACAACCAACCGCACTGGGACCACGTCCGCTCCGTTTTGCCACAGGACATTTTCATACTCCTCCGCTAAGTAGTTAGGCGCTAAACCGTACAGCTGTTGTAGGTACAGGTTCTTTACATAGCTGCAATTAGTTTGAACACGTATATAAACTAGGTAACTCCAGCGACTAAGGCCGTGTGTTGGTGGATCAGTTAGACAGTCAGTCTCGATCCTGACTTAAAAATGAAGCGGAGGGATCACAGACCAATCACGGAGGACTAAGGAGTTTTATAATAACAGTGATGCAACATGGCTATAGAGAGCGTGCGCTCGAAAATAATTAAAGTAAACATCATTTTAAATTTTTGTATCCAAACTATTTGATAAGGAAGCGCCTATGGTGATTATAAAAATGATGAAATGCGAAAAAATATTCACTGCATCCACACATTCATTAGACAATATTACTAAAATAAAATATAGACCATAATCTATGGAATTACCTTTTTTATAATATTAATAAGACACTTACTTAACATTGTGACCCACAGAGCAAAGTTGTGGAAGGTAGTCGTGTGCGTATTTCTTTGGAAAGGGTCCATGTCTCCGGACAATCACTTTAGGAATATATTTTTTATAGTTTTTCACCACATCGTTCAATAGCAGCTTTTCCTCTAGAATTGCCCGAGTCCTTTATCGTAAAAGACAATAAATCATTGTTAGTTTTACTTGACAAACCATGTAATACATATAAAGAATTGTTATGTCTAAATCTTAGGGCTAAACAAATTACAATTAAATTAATGTAATGTAAATATAGGTTATTTACAAAATACACGACTAATATAATAGTCAATTGTAAGCTTTGTAGTTTTGGTCACGTTACCGTTTTCGTCGGGAGCTAAATTGAACTGTGTGAACACGCAAAAATGTTGTTGTCATAGTCGACCAAAACGGTAACGACCAAAACTAGAAAATTCGTAAAAAAGGTACAGGCTGAGCATCGCATCTGATCCTGAATAGGATTAATACTAATTAATACTAACTGGACTTTTAGGTGCCAACTAATACTAACAGTACTAACTTACATAAATGTATGTACTACTAGTGCTAATATATCAATTCTACTAGTGCTAATAGCATGTGAAAAACGCCCACACTTGTCATGATTTTTTTAAATTAATTCCTCGTTTAAAGGATTATTTCTTTACTAATTTTATGTCGCATATTTTGACACTTTTCATCCATATTTTAAACATTTTTCATGCATATTTCATGCTTTTTATATTGCATATAATCCCGTCTGAACTGAAAACCATTGTCCGTTTACAACGGGTGGACAATTAACTTTTATAGTCCATTGTTTCCAGTAATTGACAGACTTGACATGTTCATCATATTGTATAACACCTAATACAATCAATATAAGCTAATAAGGTTGCACCCTTGCTTTGTTTTCATTTTCTAACAATGTATGTGGATATAAATGACAAAACTTGTATAATAAGAGTTTTCAGCAATCCTTAGAGGAGTTAACCATTACACATACAATAAGTGTTCAAATGTCTTATTAGCATAATATTTAATTGAGTAATATGAGAATTAAAATATGTCTAAAATGTCTGTAATTTTATTGGAAACAATGATATCGAAGCACATTTTTCAAGTCTAACTAGACTTTTACAATGATTGAAAAAGTCAAGAATTATTAAGTATTTTGTATTAAATATAAATTTTGACCTTGCATGAATTATAGTATGAATATTATGAATAGTTGCATAGTATGCATAGTATGAATATTAAATTATTTGGCTCTAGCCAACTCCAAATTGTTTTTGCAATCCCATTGCAATGGGCACATGTACCTAAATGTAATTTTAAAAAATGTAACACCTATATGTACATCGATACAATAAATAAATGAAATGAAATGAAATTAATGTGAGTCACGAAAGATGTGAAATGTGATGACATTCTTTTCAATTGTGTAATACTTGACTTGTGTTACTATTGTTGATCTGCTTTAATAACCCATAATTATTTGTTATCTATGAATTTATTTAACCTTTGACAATATCATTGATAAAAACTAATACGAATGATATTTGTTAGTTTAATGCTTACTTTATTTATGCGGGTGATAATTGACAATGCAGTGATTAATATATATAGCATTTATTTGTTTCTCTAATATATATGGATCATAGGCACATAGCATGTCAGCATGCCCAGTTAAAATTGCTGGATATTAAAGTGAAAATTATTGCAAGAATAACTAAAAAAAAAAAAAAAACATTATTTTTAGGGATGACAATGTGCGTTTCTTTTTTTTCTTTATAAAATTACACTTACATATCAGCAATACCAAGTCCCAAAAGCTCTTGCTTATGTTCTGGATACTTAATTTCCGGTATTTTGTTCTCATTGACATCATTCCTTGCTTGTTGGAAGTAGTAATCATAGGTAGTTTCATCTAATGTGATCAGCAAGCCAAGTCTTGGTACCTGTTTCAATAATACGGTGATTAACTGAGTAATAAAATAACAGAAATCAAAAGTTACAAATACTAACAAAATCATTTATATTAGCTGAAGCATACATATTTGCATCCTTAAACCAACCCTAATTTTAATACATTTTCTGCCATAATAAGCCCCTTAAATGGATTAGCCATAGCTATACTGGGTAACACTACAACATTTTACTTATACACATGCACTACTACAGGCACATACCTCTGGCTTTGTACAGCTATGTACATACATACGAACGTAACTACGTAGTTATAGGCAATTACAAATAACTAGTATTAACCCTTCTCATCCTGACAACAATGGGCCAGTGATGGGGTGTTGATGATGCCTGTCCATACCAACTAAGCATACATAATTTAAAAAATTTAGTTTTTTCTTTTTCACTAATTAATAAAAACAATAACTAGCTGGAGGAGAGTGGCTAAAGACAGTGTCTAATGGAAAAGACTGGACTTAGCTGTAGCCAGCTTCCATTCAGAGACATAGTCAGTGCTGAGGAACATTTTGTAATGGCTGAGGGAGGCCTTTTTGTAAGATGTGCTAGCCCAAAATTTAAATCAAATTGTTTTTATTATTAAAATTTTAGTAAGAAAATAAGAAATACTACTACATAAAGAAGCGGCACTCACCTCACCATTCCAGTTTTAATATGTTAGCAAATAACATGAGTTACTCCATTGAGTGAGTTACTCTATTACTACCGCCTACTTATGCTTCAGATCTAACGGTGTTGTTCCATACAAATGATAGTTACAGGAGTAAAACCGGTAGCTCTATGATGTAACAAACACACATACACTGAGTGCCCCCAGTCTGACACTTATATATGGTAGTGGAAGTGAATAAAAATGATTGTTTGTATGGTGTCACATGCTAGGTATGGTAAACTGTAGGCAGTTAAATAAAAGTTATTTCTATTTTATTTATTAAATAAAGCTTATTTTAATCTAACATTTTAGACAAAACATTGAGGAAACCCATGTCCAGCTTTCTCCTTATCATTCTCAAAGGGGTTTCGCCCAAACCACATGGTCATCATCATCACAACCCATCAACAGCCCACTATTGAGTACGGGTACGCCCATAGTCCACCACCTGGCCAAGTGCAGATTGGCAGACTTCACACGCTTTTGAGAACTCTATGGAGAACTATCAGGCATGCAGGTTTCCTCACAATTCTTTCCAGTGTTTCCTTCACCGAAAGCAGATGATATTCAATTACTTAATGCACACATAACTTAGAAAAGTCATAGGGGTGTGTCTGGGATTTTAAGCCCGGACCCTCCAAGTAGGAGACCGAAGTCTTAACTACTAGGCTATCATGCTATATTATGTTATGCATAATTTTGAGAGTAGATAATGAAAAATTAGAGTCGATCTACAACTTTTGAATCTGTGGTTATGTCAAACACATTTGTTAATTTCCATTCCCTGAATAGTTTAACGAGACATGTCAAGGAACCCAATTGTAATCAATTGATTAATGGCCCAAGTGAGTTGATTCGACTGAAACTTAGTTCTTTCAATGAGTTAATTGAACTATTCACATGCAATTCATGCAAGAAAGGATTAAGATAAGTTGTTAATCTGATTTTATTGGATACCTACTAGAAATATCTAAAATAATATATAGTAGGTAATAATGGTACTTCATTGTATGGTCTAAGTTGCATTAAGCATTGAGTATTAAGAAGCATCAATGAGAAGCTAAGCCAGTTTGACGTACCTTGAAGCGAATTCTGAGTTC
This sequence comes from Dalla quadristriga, assembly GCA_018245335.1. Lineage (NCBI taxonomy): Eukaryota > Metazoa > Arthropoda > Insecta > Lepidoptera > Hesperiidae > Dalla > Dalla quadristriga. The sequence goes on along the minus strand of DWLO01003234.1, from coordinate 4,825 downwards.
GTAATCCCTAGAGCTGGATAAAACTTTGCTGTTATCTTTGAGGAAATAGTCTGTACCCCTGATTCGAAGCGCAAATAGAGTGCGCGTCAACGGAGGTATATTGTGCTTCTTGCATAGGAAGATGCACAGCTCTTCAGCCGTGTATGTGCTCGAACAAGGTAATATGTTAAGAGTACGGTCAGTTACTACAGACACTTTGACTGGCTCCATATCGGCCATCGTTTATTTTGTAAACTTGCGCCGTAAAACTAGACGCCAAAAAACATATCACACGATCTAAGTTACCAATTATGGGACAGCCTTTGACAGTTTTTGCTTTATTTCGTTCATCGTGTATTACGATCACAATAACCCATGCACATAATAAATCAATGAATTACAAACATACATAGCTAAAATGTTTATTTATAAACGTTTGTAAGGTCACCACTACTAGCACAGCCTTGCATTGCACTGAGAGCATAGAGCACAGACACAGAGCATAGACTTGACTGGGAGATGGATTGATTGATTGTCGGATTGTACAATGAATACCAAAGAGCCCTGGATACTCCGCGCAATAATAAGGCTTAACATACACTTCCCGACATGACCCAATCCAACAAAAGAAAAAATTGAAATCGGAAGCCTTAGACCATATACAATTAAGTCGGAAGCATTCAACACACGCATGACCTGACATAGACTGACACGACGTGTTCTTATAATTAGTCATAATAAGCTTTGCGACACAATGTTTGCTTAACGTTTTTTTGTAACCTTTGTTAAGGTAGGACTCGAACCGCAGCTGGAACAATATAGAATATTCGGACAGACATTCCAATAAATTAATAACTTTGACTTATGAAACCGGCACTTGGGGAGTGTTAATTTGTGGCTGTTCCTAGTTTAAACCCCTTGTGGAACCCCCCATCTGTAAGGAGTGTTAATTGGTCAGTGTTCTTAGTATAAGGACTATAATAAATAATAATAATGATAATACACTTTATTGTATTTATACGATATACAAAAGGCGGTCTTATCGCTAAGAAGCGATTTCGTCCAGACTACATTTGGGTATGAATTAAAGTAATCAGATATAAATGGTACACTCTATCTACTGTATTATACATAAATATTATAGAATACTGTATATGATAACAGATACTATATACATACAGTACTTACAGTATAAATACTTATAAATATAAATGATAATGCAACAGATGTACGGAATTATAATAAGATATTAGGGAGATAAGATAGATGAGAAGGAGATAAGGAGTTGCCATGTTAAATCTGCAGGTAGTGAGCCTTTACTTGAGTTTTGAAGGAATTTAGGGAAACAGCCTGGCGAATGGTTTGAAGAAGGGAGTTCAAAAGACGGATGGCAGTAACGGTGAAGGATTTATGACTCTATGGGATCAAGGACTGTTAGTCGGTGTTAAAGATAGTCTGGTTTGTAGTGGTTACTAATAAACCTGGTCGAAGCTGGCGTTGCTATCCTTGAGGACTAATCTAGTCACCTCTTGTGTAAGTGTAACTGGAATCCACACCTTTCTAACCGAAACACAAATGTGTGGTAGTAACGCCTTGATCGAACCGTATACCTACAGGTTTGATTACCTACCACTTAGTCTCTATCTCAAAACACACTAAAAGACTTTAAAAAAAATTAATAACAAAAACAAGAAGCTCGCACTGTTTACTTTGGGTTTAGTCCTAACAATTTAAGAACATGTCATGTCGGGTCGTGTATTTCTCCCGATTTCAATTCTCTGTCGGTTCGGTCGGGTCGTAAAGGAAAAATGAGTGAAACGTGGAGGTGTTGTTTTTATCTCTGGTCATTTCATGCTTTTTAATCTATGTTTTCTATATTCAAATTTGCTCTTTTTTGTTATCTGTGTTAATTTTATTCATTTGTTCGTCAATTTAGTTGTGATTGACTTCCGCCTTCGCCGCCGCCATAGATTAGCATCAGCGTCTTTGTGTGAATAAAATCTTCGTATTTCAATATTATTGACTGAGATAACATTAAAACATCACTTTTAATTAGTAAGTACGTACTGTAGCAGTAACTCATTTGTTGTTGTATGTAAGTTGGTATGATTATGCCAAATTTAGCACGTTGTCCGCTTTGCCGGTTTTTAAAAATACTTATTATTACATACTGATCAGTATAATTTATCACTGTTTTACGGATTAGACATGTTTTCGGAGGTGCCTTTCCGCTCATATTTATTTGTATTAATACTGAGCACTATTTAAATTGTTATAAGAATCGCATTCATTTTATACGCTTGCCTTGCATTTCAAGTTCAAGTAGGTAGGTACCTATTCCAAATACAGTGAAGGGTAGGCACCGCGAAATTTGCCTCCACATATTTCTTTATTATTAATACATATTTATCTCTACGTTTGCGCTGCAATTACTAACGCTGACGATTACTATATGCGCTGAACATGTTTGCTCCTGAATTATTATAATCTTGCAGTACTTACCTATTTATTATATTTTAGATAATGGATGATGAATGGGATGACGCTGAAATTGTAAGTTAACTACTGATAACGACTAAGATCAAATTTATATACTTATTTTTGCTAATATTATTGCATTAATTTTAAGTAGCTGATGGATGTTCTTAGTAGTTTAAATTGTAAGTTAACTACTGATAACGGCTAAGATCAAATTTCTATACTTATTTTTGCTAATATTATTGCATTAATTTTAAGTAGCTGATGGATGTTCTTAGTAGTTTTAATAATCTAAGTACCCTCTACTTACATAAACATGCAATAGTTGGAAAATCTAAACCTTAACAACAGTTGTAGGCCCTAATATGAAAATGAAAATTGTGTAATGACCTCTTGGAAGAAGAGTAATTAATAGATTACCAAACCATCCATAATATACAATGTAATAATGTTATTTATATTTCATATCAGTTAATTATGAGTTGTGCTAAGAGAATAACCACAATATTAAACTAATTAATACCTCAATGCTTAATAGCATACAATAAACACTTTAGATAAGATCTTTGGACTAAATTAACCTGCTAAAGGAATCAAAAGCATTTCTGACTCAAGCCTGCATAAAAGTGTAGTGATTATGGATCTTATTTGTTTGTGGAATGTCATGGCCAAATCCATAGCATACAGGAAGCCATGAGCAGGTCAGTGTATACTTATTTAAAAAAACATCAAAAACATCATAAATTTATATTTTACAGGAGCTAAGTACAAACAACTTCAATACCAAATCAGATGTAGACGAAGGGCATAGTTTGTCCCGTGGGCGGGGTTTCCAATCCTTCCTGGAAGATGCTGGTGGTATGGATGGTATGCACATAATATAGAAATATTCATAACTTGGAATTGCTCGCGACTTTGCCTATATGATATGTCAAAATACAGACAATTTTAAACTGGGAAAGGGGGGGATAACTAAAAAACCGTACTGTAAGTGTTCCCTATTTTGCCGTCCCTGAAAATTTCATCAAAACCCGTTCTTCGTTACGAAGCCTTTTCACGACAGATCGGACCCTGGGGGGGTACCAATGCTAAGGGTTATAACTAAAAAACTGTTTCAAAGCTCTAAAATGTTTAATCACATTGGTGTCATATAAATAGCATAATCCATTTAATTATTGCCCTTAAATTCAATATCACAGACAGATGCTACAATGTTATTTATTTGTAAGATAGTATATTTATTTCTTTTAAAGATTTTAATGTTCTTACATTGAATAGTTAACTTAAAGGTGTAGCAAAACGTCAGTAGGTACTTAGCAAGCTTATAGTGACATCATGATATTTTGATGCCATATAGAGGAAAACAGGCAAAGGCATACCTGTTCTAAGTTATCTGTTGTCTCTAGGCACCAAGATTGACTATCAAAACTATGTGTAATGCTTTTGTAGGAAGTGTGTGGTTGCCAACAAAGTACTAGCAGCAACCTGCCATGTATCAATATTAATATTAATATTGTGTGGTCTTGAATGTGTTTCAACTGAACAGAAAATACTCCCGGTACACATCCATATGGAGTTGCTAAATTGCAATGTTTCAGTTGCCTTTATTCTTATGAGAAAAGCTTGTTGTGTTTGTATGATTAAGTATATTCATTGAGTATATCACAAATAGTAATGCATTTAGCATAATATGTGTTTTTATTGTGCAATCTACTCTATCTACTACATAAATGTGGGAATCACTTAGTAGTTTGCCCATACATATTGTGTAGATACCACTTATCATCAAGTTAAAGCAGTAATAAGTGATTGTAACCTAGTCATTAAAACTACAATATCATTCTCAAACTCACAGGCCATCATGAGATAACCTGCATTTCCTCGTGATGTTCTCCTTTAAAATTAAAGCAAGTTATATTTAAATGGTTATAATTTACATAAATATAGTCAAATTACTGAATAATGTTACAGAGTTCTCGAAGGACACTAACAGCTATGGATTTGGCGAACGACGCGGACGTGGTGGAAGAGGCAGCGGGCGCGGCAGGGGCGGCCGCGGAGGCCGGGGTGGTGGGGGAAGAGATAGAGGGGACTTTGAGACTAATGGTAAGTCACCAGAGATATCTCATCACATACTAACTGTTCAATAAAAAACTTATACGAACCCTTTTTTTGATGAGAAATTTATTACTGAAACTTAAGGGGACGTGTGGTGAAGGCAGGACAGAAAACAATTGTCACCACCACTCCTCTTCTCGCTGGTGTCGTACGCGGCAACTAAGGGAATATAACGGAGAACAAGGAGCAGGGTCCTCTGTGCAGCAACTACCATCTACTGCGATAACCAACCCGCCTGCCCAGCGTGGTG
>DWLO01003233.1:0-11241 GCA_018245335.1 Dalla quadristriga | reverse complement strand
CGCCTTCTTTGTTGATACAGTGTAACATGGGTATATTTTTTTAAATGTGTTTTTGATGCGGACAAAATTGCAGAAGGGTTTTTTTTTAGTTTCCCCAAAAACCTACTTTTTTGAGTTAAGCCAGTATATCATTAAGCGTGCGAAGTGTTACTAACTTAAAATGGCGATTAAAATTGAAAAATAAATTCCTATCAGAATGTGTAAGACTTCGACATTATTTACCAATTATAGTTTGTATCTGAAGATTCTGAAGCAAGTCAAACGATGTTTCTCTGGTTTGGGACGGTTGCAAAAGTTCGGAATGTACGGTTCTTCTATACGGTTTGGGGTAAGCGTCAGAACCGGATCTTACGCCCTAAATGGTCCTTAAAAGGAGCTGAATTCATTCGGCCCTACTTAGCGGCGCCGGGAATTTAAATGTCATAAATCACGATCTAGAACGCGCAATCTGTCAAGATAATGCGCAGGTCAAAAGCACCTAGCACTGTTTAAAGCGGTTATCTGACTAGCGTTTATTAGGTTAGCCGCCGTTTATTAATAGAGAGTCGTAATATCTCCGTGTTGCGAAAGACACGACATATCTAGCCAAGATTTTACGTTTTTACTCAGTTTTACTCAGTGGTGGTCGGTGAACCGACGAAATTACCCTACTTGATAATAAACCTGACAGATTAACATTAATTATGATCTTTTGATTTTGACTATCTGACATCACATTGTTGTTGTATAAAAAAACAAATAAAGGTCTGACTTTTCTAATATACAATCAAATTAAACAACCTTAAAACAACCATTTAAATGTTTATTTCAATCAATCCACTCGTAACGGTGATTTATTATCCGGAGCGCGGTCATCAACGTGGTAGGTGTGTAAATAAAACGTCGCGGTAAAGTAAATCGTTGTTGCTGTGTTACGCCGGAGTAAATTGGCGCGAAAATGTGACAACTTTGGCCGTTCCGAGTTACGTTCAAGTACGTATGGCGGGGCGCGATAACGCCGACACCGCGCATGCGTCGTAAAATCGCGCGCCGGCTAGTGATGGGACACGTCAGTACACTACGTACACTACGTACCGATTTAAAAAGCGGCCGCGCTTAAAAGCCCTTCACGGCACCTACGCATATCGTTATTAAAAAAAAAGTCCGATAAAATCTACAAGCTTTAATCGATGTTTCCCAAGCCGGAGCTGTCTATCAAATTGTCATCCGGCCGGGCTAGACGTAGAAGTACCCCGTTTCAAACCGGTCCAGCGGGCCGTGCGAGCTCCACTTCAATGAGATTCCATTTCATTCCGTTGCATTCTTATACGAGTAAGAGTAACGGAATAGACAAGGTGAGGCGGCGGGGCGAGCGTAAACCTTGATTTATTTATAATGTATAAATAAATTACTTACATTCAATTACCTGGATATTTCAGAACGGTTATTATGGAATAGTGTTTATTTGAGTTAAGGCCGGCCACGAGGTACATCGTAAACATTTACGCCAGACCATGCCCATCGCGACCTTATCCGCTGCTATCGGCGATATTAAGTGCAAAGTGGTAATAACAAAACATTGTAACACGTGTTGCATTGCGTCTCTACTATTAAAAGAGGTCGACCGCGTTTTAATTACGGTATGCAAATTCCGACCCATTATAATAAATAATTTATGTTGACCCTTTTTGTATTGGAAATTGTCGTATTAGAGGTGCTGTTTTCCGTCTTTCAATTGGTATTGAGAATTCAGAAGTCCTCTAATAAGAAAAGCAGTGACTAAATCAAATATTTCGAAAACTCAGCAAATGTGTTGCTGTCGCTAATAATGTGTTAGGTATAGCAAATGGTTTCGACTAGGCATAGTGTATTAAATCTAGAATGATTTATTACGGATACGGAACGTATTTTCTGTGGCAATATTATTGTTAAAATTCAAAATCGTAACGAAGATTGATACATCCACCTATCGAAATGTGAGGTCCATATTCATCAAGTATAATAGTCCAGACAGCGAGGATACTAACCCGAGGGAAGCGATTTGTAGGATGCGACAATGTCGGGACGTTTCGGTCGACGCACCGCGCGACCTCAGCGACCCTAACCTAACCTTCGGAGGGCACGCAGGTGGAGGAACCCTCCGTCGATCGTCAGGGGTCCTGATCCTGATCTACGCCTAATTTCAGAGTACCCATAATCAACGGTTCCTATTTTTGCCTGCGAATTATTTTATCTAAGAATGACGAGTGAGTTGGACAACTCACTCATAGGCTCAGGCGTTACGATTAACGCCATCTTGTTTTTTTTCGGGCAAACAAGATTTTTATTTTAAGTAAGAGTTACGGACGACGCTTGATTCCAGAAGTGAAGAAATCGTTACAACCAACAAAATGCGATCTCTATTTTTTGTCATTCGTTTTAGTGATTTACGAAAATTATTGTAAATCAGCACAGGTTTTTAGAATGTACGGTAAGCTTTCATGGAGTAAGACTTGGTGTACACTTCGTGTACTTGCCACTTATCTATTTTAATTAGACTTGTCAAGTGAGATGGGTAGTGTTTGACATTAAGGAAGGTTGGGGCGTTCAAGGTCGCAGCGGGCGAAGGTTCCGGAAAAGGCGCGAGTGCGTCTAGACGAGGGGGGCGGTCGATACGCGCAGTTTCTCGCGCTACGCCTGCGTGCTACATCACCCCACGCGCCCCTTCTTGACGCCTCCTTAAACCCCAATTAGACTCTCCGAGAGTACTTGCAGCGAGTGTGCACGCTCTTTTAATTTATTTACCCACGGATTTGGCGATTGATATTTAACTGGCAACTTTAACTACTTTTATACTATTATTTTTTGAATTGCCGTAATTAAGTTCGATAAATAAACGTTAAATGGAGACAGATGATCCATTATTGCTATTATTAAATATTTCTTTTTGTTTTCTCCACGGACCCTTCTTTAGACCCATGTTACTCTCATTCGACTAGCAATTCGAAATATTCCGACATGCTACAATAAAACGATTCGTCGTTTTAAAAAGGGGAGAAGTTATCCTGAAAGCTCGATATACTCCGCTCGGCGTCAATTCGAACGCACCGAGGATTTCCAATAAACCAAGCCGAAGCGGCCCTGACATCGGCGATTTGAATTTCAAATTATAAGCGACACCGTTTAAGATATTTAGGTGACCGCTTTTGAAATTTAATAGAATTCTTAAGGCATATACTGATCGTATCTGCTCTGGTGGGTTATCAAAAACTAATTGCATAGGCACGTACTGTTATTGTGAAAAATACATTCCGATGCATTCCGTATCGGAAAATATGAATCTTAATATGATCTTAATAGCCATAACGACAAGATTAAACGAGGTGCGTTCAAGGTGCGATGTATCAATATTGGTCGATCTGACTTGACCGCAGTGATATTTGGATAGAAAATCGGAACGTCAGGCGGAAGTATATATAAGGAGAAGACCAGTGAACATATTTTTAATTCAAAATCAGTTACTGTTAAGGCAGAACATTGAATAACAAACTGTTGCCGTAAGTACTGTCTCGACGAAAATATAAAAAAAAGGTAAAAATATAAAAACTCAAAATCTTTTAACCAAACCATGTAATACTGCGAAAATGTTCGTGATTCAAACAAGTCAAGAAAACAAAACTGACCTGATTCGCAAGAGTCAGAAGGTAGTCAAGAAAACAATACTGACCTGATTCGCAAGAGTCAGAAGGTGTCTGGACGCCGAGGCAGTCGAAGTGTTGGCGAGCGAGCGTGTAAGAGTGGTCGGCGGCCACCGCGGCAGAGTCTCTGAGCAGGCGCAGCGCCGTGCCAGCCACGTCCACTGCGTGCCGGAACTGAGGAGGCTCGTCACCGTCCAGCGACGGCGGCGTGTCCGGCCGCGGCGGCGACATGTCCCGACGCAGCAGACTCTGGCCCGGCGTAGCCGTTATCAGATCCGACGGCACGAACGTGTTGCTCGGGTGCACTGAGTCTGCACACGAGCCGGCCCACATGCAGTCGTGATGGACTATGTTGTCCTTGTGGTCCTCCGGCGCGTCCACTATCCGCCAGTCGACATCGCTGTCGGACATGATGTTGGTCATGTCCGCTGGTGGGACCAAATCCAGTCTCTCCGCCTCGTACTGCATTTGAGTCCAGAATTCCGATGTCTGAGTGAGCTCCATGGACTCCTCGTCCAAGGTCTCCCATATGTCGAACTGGAATAGATCGATCGGCGGCGACATTTTGTTTATAACTAAAGACTAACTAGTTTTAAAGCTAAGACGATCTCGTCGTTATCACAGGGCCCTCTTATCACAAGGACGATGCGCGCGATGGGTTCCACGCACACCGTCTGCAACAAAAGAAAACCAATCTTCAGAAACATGCCGCCATCCATCATGTTTTATCTTGGATCTATTTCAAAAAAATACAATTGATAAACTGATTCGGAACGAAATAAATATGTAATACCTATATAGTAAAAATTCATAGCTTAACAGAATTATAGATCCGTTCAAACCGATAAATTTTAAGCGGTCATTGAAACAAATTATAACAAACGATTAGCTCTTAATAACTCCTACTTTGGTCTTCAGTAAGTTTACATCTTATTTGAAATAAATTGTAAAATGTCAATCATAATTATTTTAAAATATGGTTTTTTTTTCACCTTAATTTATTGCACTAAGTTAGTCACAAACCACAACTACATATATTGTTTAAAGTTTTTTGCGTTAAAACTAAATGAGCTTTATTATTTAAACACAAGGGGTAGTGACCCCTTGTATTTACAAACAAATCCCGCTAGAACACTAAAAATTGACACTAAAGCAGGAAGTGTTCACCGCGAAGCCCGAAACTAGACTGAAGTCTGGATGCGAAAACGAACTGTTTTAAAGGGTACATTGGCCTTGAGGCCTATTCCAGTACATCCAACAATTAGTCATTGTCCTGCTAACTACCCCCGCGACTTTTTGCTAACAATTTTTTTAAAGTTTTCTACCTGGCCTGGCCCCGCATCCGTCCTTCCTTTTCTGTTAATATTAAAGTATGTACATTGCCAGGTAGACGGGAGTAAAAACTGTTTTTGTTTACAAGCGAGAAATGGCGCGAATGTATGTTTACCAATAGACCGATGCTACGCGCTTTTTTCCCGCTATTTAGCATTTACCTCGTAGGTAAAAACACTTGATCGCGTATTAATTGTATAATATGTATGTACATAAACGAAATCGCAACAAAATAAATCGTTAATACCTAATTAATTTAACCAAGCGGCATAAGAACATGACTGTTACGCTAGCTAACAATACAACAATTATGAAGGCAAATAAACTGTTTAGATTAACACGTGATAATGATGTTTTGTCGAAATTTCAGGAATAGTATCTAATTGTGACAAAAGTTTTTAAATACAATATTTTAAAATTTTAGGGTAATTTATTGAAAAAGATAAATTTTTTCGTAATGATACAAACGACTCATTCACAAAATGTAATATAACTTCTTCATGACATTTAAAATATATTTTGATTTAAAGTAACAAACTTAACATTCTAATATAATTCATCAATTTAATAATTATAGATTTTATATAAAGACTAATCTAAAGACATAAAATCGGAAAAAGCAATCTAAGCAAAAAGCGATATAAATAAATGTACGATTTTTTTATTTAGCATGATATTACTTGATCTATTTACTATACTTAATCAAATTTACGAATACATATTATTATTATTGGCACATTACTTACATATTTTACAAATTTCGTAAATATGTAGAAACATAAGTTATTCTGCTTTAATCAATAATTGAATGCAACATGAACTTGAAATGTTATGTAATGTACAAACATTCTACATTTAATTTACTTAAATTTTGTAAAAATAAACATTACATGCTAAAAAAAATTTGACCAAATCTGAAGTAAAGCCTCTCATCATTTGTGTGCAAATATACGTATTTACGATTACGATTCCCATCACTACGATTATTGATCGGGAACAAGAACTACGTCGTGTTACACAATTGAAATGTACAGTTGTGCAACCCTGATGCATAATATTGGTAAACAATTGCGACCTACATCCCTAATGTAGACTGAACTATTTATCACTTAGCATTGTAATTTGCAAATACCCGCTAAAATTCAACTTCATAAAATGTTTCGGTATCAACTATCGAATATCGAGTTTGTGTAGTCGTATCAAAGTTGCTTCGGCAATAACGTCAGGAATTTGGGTGCCGGCATTTCGCAGAATCGTCGCCCAAGCCGCCACTTGTACCGGCAACGCCCTGCCGGTCTCCGGCAAAGAATATGTTGTACTCATCTACCCGCACTACAGCCCGAGCGATCTCGGCGGCACTTAAATATTTAATGCTAAGTACTAACACTGAAATAAGCAAGGGTAGTATCACTCACCAAAAAGTTTGTGCAAAACGCGATCCAGCCGTAGCCGGCGAATTACACAATTTTACACAAGATTCTTCAGAATCTTCGACAAAGTTTTTTCCGTACACACTGCGTAACACTCACTGAGAATATGCGGTCGGTTAAACGGTGCAAATTAAATACGGTACTTCTTCCGAGACCTCCGATTGAGTTTGTCAAACACTGAAACATTATTCGGGTGCCGGCCGGTTCTAAGGAGAGCCGCGCGTGCGTTTCGTGTGGCGCCGTGAACACGACTAGCGAGCGAGACGCGAGGCAGCGAGTAGCGGTCGCCGGTCGCGGCGCTTCGGGCCGACGCGGCGCCCGCCCCGCGCCCCTCGCCCGGCTAATTCTATGCCATTCACCAAATACTCTGAAAATACGCCTCTTCCTGACGATTACTCGCATCCACATACTCCTATGATATTCTCCCACACGATTCGAGTCCAAAAATGAGCAGATATGGAGCAGATTTGATAGAAATTGAGCAAGTTGTCCGGCGTCTCGCGCGGAGGGGTACTCGAGGAAGGAAATCAGCGCAGCGGCATTCGAACACAGACGTATGGATGGATGTGTGTGACTGTGAAGGTTCGCGTACAGGCGCGGTTTCTGTGGGAGGAAAATCGAGCTCTAGCTAGGTTTACTCCGCGTCATTCGGCCGACGGCCTCCTCGAAGGATGGGTGTATGTCTCTTTGTTTTTTCACAGCTGCCCATATCGAAGCTAGTCTGTCGACATTCCCGGCGGCTTATGGCGCGAAGCAGAAATAGCTGAGCGATTCAGATGAATTGCCACGCATTATTTATTGCCGAACGTTTACACTGCAAACAATTAGCCCTAAAGTACAAACGTCGTCGTTGCTAATAAGTCTTGGTTGGTCGATGCGCACCTGGCATTTAGCGGCTTTGATAGTAAACAAAGTAAAAAATACTGTTCAAAATTTCAATCTAAGTCTTTTCGGGTAATTCTGAAAGCAAGTTTTAGTGAACTTGTCGAGTGGTGGGCTAGGTGTAAAGTGAATTCTTACAAACAGAGATAGACAGATATGATAATATTTTCGTTTGATGCAAAGATAAGCTTGTGGGTTTAACGGTAAAGCAACATGCATTGACTGATAAATGAATTTATTCTGTGAACTAAAATGTACATTAACATTTATGTATATATTATGACATCGGTATGCAATTGTACCTATAAGAACCATTAGGAATTAACAACCTTAAATTATGTATTCATTAAAAATCATAATGCAATTAAGGGTAGGAACTTTGAAAGAACGTTTCATAGTTTTTTATGTAAGTTTACAAAAAGTCCGGAAGGACGCTTCACGGAGCTTAAAACTCAACGATTAAACGAATTAATGGTTAATAAAGTAATAGTTACGTGTTTAGGCTACAAGTGTTCATTAAAGTGAAATAAATAACTAGTGGGTTTATGTGTATAGTAGATTAGGTATATTATATACGGTTATCATACATATATCATGCCACCCACTGGCATTTAGTATTTTTATATAGACTAAGGTATATTATATATATAAATATAAAGGTGTATTTGGTACATTAGTCAAGAATTATAGAACTTCCACCTAGTAAATTAAATCGCTTTGCTAACTAATATTGATTAGTAAAAATTATTAAAGATTAAATTTTTTACTAACATTACACTACTACCCTATACAGTGAAACGCAAATAAATGCAGTTAAAGTCAATTTATTTTTTAATAATGTTGGAATATTTGGCAGTATATCTATGAATTCGACCGATCCCTTGGCGTCGAGTTCAACGAACTCGCATTCCGCGCATTGCATTCATTTAGATAGGTAACTACCTATAAAAATGTACTCTACTCAAATCGTTTGACAAAGTACCTGGTACAGTACACCTAATCTGTGATAAAACCTAACAACTAAATAGGTACAAATACGTCCCTACGGTAGGTACCTAATTTAAGAAGGTTTGTTGTAGGTTAAGTAGGTATGTACCTTTGTTGTAAAATTTACTATTTTATATTTGTGAGTATATCTTTGTATCTTTTCTTATGTTACTTTTGTAATTGTTGTTTTCGGGAAGTTTTAGAAGCGGGCGGTCGTGTTTGGTTTGTTTGGCTTGCGTTTGATAGTTGTTATAATGCGGTTGGATTGTTGGTTTTTTTTTTAATATTGTGAAAAAGTTCTTATTTCGGGTTCCTTGCCGAGGGCGGAGGAGTGGATATGTTTGCAGTGTTGGAGGAAAGGGCTACGGCAGTGCGCTGGTCTGATTGTGCTGTAATAATTGTGGATTGCAGGTTGAGACCGAGGCAGGGATAGCGCGATCGCCCCTTTTTTTGGAGTTGCCCGCGCTTCTCCAAAATTATATTAATTTCATTTCGTTTTATATTGATATCTCAAATGGCAAATGCACAAGACGTGCCATATTAAAGAAAAAAAAGTACCTACATCTTGATAGAAAATATACATGTATCAGTAAGATCTTTGGCAATAGGTAAGTATAAAAACCTTACTAGAGTTCAGTTTTGCGATAATCTTGAATGTGCGTAATTTAATCCTCTGTGTCGTCAAGCAAAAACTATGTCATTTATGTTAGCCAACGATTATAGCGTAGGCATCTAGAAATTGAATAGTGTTAGCAGCAATAAATAACCTTATTATTTGCTAAGTTACTTACAAAAAATTGATTCTATACGAATATCGTATTCTTTCAGTGTCATCAATATGCCAGTAGGTAAGCGAAAAGTGAAGAATTAAATGAAATAGGTATTTCGCCTAGTAGCGTTCAATTTTTGGTAGTGTTTTGATAGCTACTGATTCTTGCTTCGAGATGTAAGTTGATGGATCAACGTCGAGTTGTATGTAACTTGTGATACCGTGTGACAACAATATTATTTTACCAATAAATAAAATTGGATTGTTTGTCTGTGAATACGAAATTAAGGTTTTATAATAAAATGGAATATGGCACCTATATATAATTTAGAACTCAGAATGTTTGTCTGTCTGTCTGCGTTTTTTTTTCGCAATTAGTTTCGGAAACCTCTGAACGGATAATGATGAAATTTTCAGGGATTGAGGGTACATTAACTTACCGCACAGGCTATGTTTTATCTGTATATCTCGAAACGGTTTGTTTAAAATTGTCTGTATTTCGTAATTTTGCACGGGCGAAGTCGCGCTGTCCCTTGAAAATTATACATTGTAACTTACTGACCAAACTTCATCGGACGTAATCACAACATAAACAAAAAAAAATTAAGTATAACAAGCAGTCATGAGTAGGTACATTCACCTCGGCATCCTGACACAAAAAAGTTGAATGGTCCAGCTCGCTATACTTAAGAGGACTATCAAACAAAAAAGGACATCTGACACATTACTTTTATTTTAATTACAATCGCATTATAATGAATGAATGACAATAATATAAATTACTTATAATTATTAATATTGTACGCCCTGTAGGTATTAGCAGAGGTAACCTTGGTTTTGTAACCATTTACATCTCATGTACCTGCTATCTGACAATAAATGATGATAAAAAAAATCATGATTACTGATTACTGAAGCCTACCTGGGCTTTTGCAATCAGTGAAAATGTTAGAATGTGCGAGCGAGAGAGATGCGAAATGTGTAAATAAAGTTACTTACTTACTTACTTTATGCGAGAGGCCTCTTAATCTGTGACGCGAAGTCGCCAAGCAGTCTCTGGGTTGACCGTTATAGACACACGGTTTATCGGTAACCACTTAAGAGTGGCCGGTTGAAGTACCTGTTTGCTTATTAGAGCTATTAAATTGGCATTTGTTTAAATTAATGTTCCTCTTGTCGGTTAAAGATTTTGACTGCTATTGTTAATGGACTTAACACTGTTAACCGACATAACCGAAAAGGTTTTTTAATGCCGGTTAAAAATGAAGTACCAAAAAATATCTGATATGTTTATTAGGGACATAGTAAAAAGATAATCCACCCCGGTAGATGATGTCCCGGATGCCAGCTAGTTTTTTAATAAGTAGCTTTCAGTTTTGTTTACACAATCCGGGATTTTAAAAATAGGTATAACTATCGGCACCAATGTTGAGCGATCGCGAAAAGAGTGGGGGTCGGTTTGCGCATTGTACACTTTAGGTCAAATAAATAGACCACTCCTTTATTATTCTCTCTCTTTAAATTTTTAATAAGTTTTACGAAGGTAAGTTATTTTTGGAAGATAACTGTTGTTCAAATAAAAAATAATGAAATAAAACAATATTATTTAGAAAGTACGAGTACGAGTTTCGAGTCAATAAAAATGCACGGAATTGTATCTGTTATCGCAAGACGCATGTGAACAGCACAGAACCAATCACGACTAGCGCAGCGCTGCTGACGCAACGCGTGATAGTCCAATCACGTTAAACCTAAAAATTAATTGCGAAAGCGAACGCCAGCGCTCAACATAGGTGCCGGTGGGTAGTTATAGCCGTATTGGCTATGTGGCGACGGCAAAACAATACAATACAAGGAACTGGAGGTGTTAGTCCAGGAATGTTAATTGGCCTGTATTCGTTAGTATAAGGACTATGGGAGAAAAGACTGTTAGCGACTGTAAGTCATGTTAGTCAGTGTTAGTGATAGTCCGGTTAGTAGCAGTTACTAATAGTTATATTCGAAGCTGGTCACAGATGTGTTGCTACCCCTGAGGACTGTGGTGGTCGCCTCTTGTATGAGTTAAATACCTTTCTTTAAAAGAGTACCGAGAGTTTTTTTCCTCCGGCTTTTTCTCCCGGCCTACCCTAGATGATATAGGCTAAGTATGTATTATTTTTTATAAAGCCGATGACTAAGATAGGTA
>DWLO01003232.1:0-11243 GCA_018245335.1 Dalla quadristriga | reverse complement strand
GTAACGTATCTACCACTCATTCTCTAATTACAATGTGCCAAAGGTCATGTTTTGTGGCTAGAGAATGTTAAACTGGTTACCTACTGAAATTTTTTTATGACATGTCTATAATTCGTCAGTCGAGAGGCAGAAAAAAGAGGCATTAAATAGTAAACATTCGATATATAATATAATGTTGTCGTTTTATTTACAAATAAATACAAATTCAGTTAATAAATAAATGGTAAATTATCTACATCTTAATGTATGTTTCTTTTATCTCATTTCTTAATCTTCTCTGGATTTGTGTGGAATCCAAAATACTAATGTTAGCGTTTTCTTATGACACGTTTCGGTCTCAAGAAAATTTGAGACATTTTGCGTTCGGCGACACGTTCACGTACATTCACACTATACGACTATATTTACAAGGTACTCGTAGACGATCACTCGGCGCGCGGGGCCTCGTCCGCCGGCCCCGCGGCCCACACACTCGGACCAGGCACGATCACTGGAGTCCACCCCCGCGCGGTCCGAAGCTCTCCGCTCGCCAATAAATATTTGTACAACGCGAGCGCCGCTCGGCGACCGGGCTCGGCGCTTCGGGGCGCGGCGGCTCGCGGCGGGACTAGATAATACTGCTCGGCGGCGGCGGCTCGGGGCAGCGGCAGCCGGAGCGGCGCAGGCGCGCGTACGCCGCCGCGCCCGCCGCCGCGCACGCGCGCAGCGGCCAGTACAGCCACAGGCACGGCAGCGGCAGCGCCAGCGCGCCCACGCACGCTAGCCGCGGCCCGCACGCACACGGCTCGCCCGCCTCTTCCTCGCCGCTCCCGCAGTGGTAAAACAGCGCCTTCACGCAGCACATGCACGACGCGTAGTCGACGCACGCCTCCGCGCTGCACAAGCACGAGCCGCACAGCCAGCGCGAGGGCAGCGGCCGCGGCCGCGCGCACTGCTCGCAGCGGCAGCGCCCGCACTGCTCGCACACGATCGAGTCCGGAGCGGCGGCCCGCCGCTTGTCCGCCGCGGTGGCCGGCTGCGTCGTCACCGGCTTGAGCGGCTGCGCTGCGTGCGCGCGGTGCGTGCGGTGCGCGTGCGCGATGGCGGCCGCGCGACGCGGCGCCTCCACGTAGGCGTTCCGCTCGCGCTCGGCCTCGGGCCGGGGCCGCAGCAGCGACACGGCGGGCGGCCGCGCGTTGCCCGCGCGGTGCACGCGCGCCGCCGGCTTGGGCGGCCGGGGCGGCGCCGCCGGCCCGCCATACTCGTCCATCGAGTCCGGCTAACGGCTCTCCGGGCCGTCGCCTTCCTGTTCCCTCATCGTCCCCACCTGTCAAACGAGTGAATGCGTTCGTTAGTAACGTCCTGTTCGTTGTCCGCTAATAATAGTACGTCTAACGATTCATCTATCTGAATCAAAATATTATGTTTTGTACGATGAATGATATCATTCATCAATTGCAACATTACAATAATAAATAAACATAACTAGACATGCAACATCAAATCATAGAGCGCAGATTTAGTGTGTAACGTGCCTGTGTGTAGGATGCACATTGAAAACGATGCCGTTTAAATGTTAAAGTTCGACAACCGTGGAACGTACTAATAAGCTATGGTTCAGATTAATAAAAATAAAGTTCTTGTTGATATAAGAATTGAGTAGTAGCTCCTTAACATCTCACCTATATTCAGAGTTTAATGCACGCGCTTGATAGGTGACCATTTCGTTTTAATGATCTAAATATGTTAAAATTATTTCTTTAGAAACAACCTTATTTTAATCGTCTAATTTGTGCTATCTTAAGTATTTATTTAAATATCGCAGAGCAGATTCACGACAGCTGTTAAAAGCACCATAAATTAAGTAAGTGATATCGAAAATAACCATAAAGTGGAATAGGTATTAGAGTCAAATGTAACAACTAAGTACAACGTTGCAAAGACCAGTTTTGCCTGTTCCGTACACTGTATTATAAATTATTGCTTAGATATAATTTGAAGCACTCATTATTAATATTCGTATTACATTTCACTAGCATTCAATTGTTATCTAAGCCCTAAAATTATTATAATTATCTAAGTACCTCCTAAAGTTTTAAAGTAAGTATAATCGTAGTAAGTAGCTAGATATAGTATTTTTTGTAGATTACTACTAGATCAAACTAAGTTACTACTTATACAATTAATAAATTATTATTTCTACTTCATTATGTTTCAGAGTCATCATTCCTCTTCTACTACGCCAAGTCAAATGAAGTTCGACAGACTTCACGATTATTATAAAGTTTACGAATATTATAGAATCTTTTATAACGATTTTCTTCTTTTTACCAGTTTTACTTTCGTTTTTCTTTTACAGTTGGCAGGCTACAATTATTATCTAATACGTGTATGACTTCGAGAATTCAGCTGTGCGTGACTCGGAATCGAAATTAAACCTGTCTAGCAGCTAAACTCTTAGGCATACTATTTTTGCAAAATTATTCCCTTAGACAGTGTCATATCAAAATCAACCAGGTGTGATACTCGTTCTAAAAATGCGATATGTTTGGTGAAGTATTGGTTTGCTTTAGCTCAAATAGTTTTAAACTACGTATACTTAGTATAATAAATAAGTATAATATCGTTGGGTATTGCCAACATTGATGACTAATGATTGAGGACAATGTCCCATTGATCTAATTGAATTCAGTTCTATTTCCATTAAATATATATTTTAATTATGTTTTATATTCCAGCACACTAGTAGCCACCAGCATCAATGAAGCTGTCTAATAAATGGCTCTTACTAGTTCTGATGATGTCTCTATACTACGACGTAAATCCACATATTAAAATATCTACGATTCTTCAAAATCATCGATATTAAAATATATTTTCAATTCTTCAACATGAGTACCTACCTATACTAGACAAGTAGTAAGCACGCACATAAGTAAAATACAATATTTTAAAATTGGGATAATACGTCAGTGTAGCAGGTGTATTGATGTAAACAAAAAAGCGTATACAGTGCCAAGTATCCGATAACATTGAACTTGATCATGGTCAAACGCTACACTAGAGCAATGACATGGAAAACTGAATACACTTTCACGTGAGCTGGTAATATTTATAAGTAATGCTCGAAGGAATATTTTCACAGAAAAGAGTAGAAACAAAATTGTTTTCACGATTGCTTCTTCTGTTTAATTCATTTCTATTACTCTTTAAAGTATTTTATACTGGATCCTCGTCTCCGAATACGTTAATTGAGAGAACCACCACTACTTATAAATGGCAGATCTTATGCAAAACATAAATGTCAAAATAACTAGTTAGTGAACTCAACATTAACATAACAATAACTCAATTGTTAACTACTCAACGCAAAGTGACAGCACACTAACTAATTAAGTTTAGAAGTGTTAATGTTGAAATGTTTGAGATCAGATTATTTTGTACAGATTTAAGTATATTATTGTTCCATTTAACATAACATGTATTCCAGTTCAAGATCATGAGTCTAATTCAGCTTAGTAGCTAAATCAACTGTGAATAGTTGCTGCTATACAATTGCAGATCTTATGCAATCATGACTTATTATAATATTAGTTAGCTGTTCCTCTACGGGATTTGCCAATAAGACCGACAATTGCTATCGTATGTTTATGACAATTTATTTTGTTTTGTTTCGTTTGCAATAAAGAATTTTGTATTGTATTGTCAATTTCATGTTAGTAGGCTTAAGAGTTCCTGAGATTTCAAGATTAATGAGTGACCCCTGTGTTTTTTCTTACCTTGATAGATTTTCCAAAAATCAATGAGTAGGCAATGACGACGTTGAATTCTTTGACGCCAAGTCAAATTTTAAGGCTGCCTACCATTCTTGTTTCAACATTGAGAATGAATTTCATTGAGATCTATATGATTTACTTTTTATAATATATGAAAAATAAAACGAACAATCCATCCCATCGTATAATTTGTAAATCTTTTGAAATATATCGGAAGATTGTAATGAAGTTATAATTATCTTTATTGCGACAGATATAGCCAAAATTAAAACTTTTCAAACATATTTACTACAATAGTTTCCCTAATATTTTTAAGTAACAAGTCCGACGTATACAATGCATAAAGGTATAAACATAGTACGTGATACTGATCTAGCTATGAATAATATCGGTTCAACATTTATCATGCCAATACTTATTGACTTTAAAGATTTTTCTAATAGGATTAGTAAAGAATAAAGTGAGAAATTACTGTGGCGATCCATGATATTGCTTGAAAGTGACCCGTGACGCTTGTTTTAAAGGATTGCCTGCTGCTTTCTTTTCGCAAGCCGTCCGAATTCCCAAGTTATTCCTTATTAAATTCAGTTCTGCTGGCTTAAAATAACCTTACAGATTTTTACTAATAACTCGGATATAAATCTTGTATGATATCCAACGTATGTGAATAGACGTATCCGGCTGTAACTTAATCATAAAAAAGCAAAAGATTTCAGTTATTTCTAATCTAATGACGGTTCTAATACCTATATATTGATTGTAGACGAATGCAAAGAAAAGCAAAAATTATTTCAGACTTTCTCTCAGATTGCCATGAAATCGAATTTCTGAATACTAATGGACTATTTTCTGGGTGTAGAGGAGACTTCTTATATTCTAACATGGCAATAAAATAATGAAAATTGTGAAGTACAGATTTCGTTAGATATTGGCACCGACCAATTGTATCATTAAATTCTACTCGTATCAGTTATTCAGCTGCAGAGTGGAGGTATTCATCATATCATATTTCGTTTATTTCACTATTTACATAATATGACCATAGAGATTATCGATGATTTCGAGTACCTATTTTAAATGTCTGCCAATAAATATGTTTAAAATCCGGTTACAAAACATTCGGTAAATTAATCCGTCTTTTTTAAGCCAATTTCTAAACATACTTTTTATGTGAAAGAAATGTTAAATTTGCATGCTAACCAATTAGCGACCACGGATGTCTATAAAACCCGTATGGTTTATTTCGGTAGTAAAACTCAATTTTTTGGTCTCTACTCTTACTCTTTGCGTAGTTGATCTTGTTTTTCTTAATTGAAATCTGAACAAGGCCGATGCAACTATTATCGCGATGTATATAAATGCATATTATTATGCAATTACACAATAAACGTACAATACATACAACAATAGACAAGCTTATTTCCTCATGAAGCAAAGACGAGTGGCCACTCTGGTTCTAATCACAATGAGGACCTAATGTATGAATTTGGACAAATTTATTACAATGTGACCAAACTACCTGATAAATGTCAACCCCAGACGGTTATAAAAAAATTGATCACCATGTTAATGTCAACTACCTTACGCTAAAATCATTTTGCACATTTCTGTGTTTGCTATTCTGAAAGTTCACGATTTGATCCGATTTTTAGACAGCAGTAATTAAATATTAATTATGAATTGTAGACCTTTAACTGCGAATTATATTAAAGTATAAGAATCTACCATATTTTTTCCAATCATATCCTCCAGTGTTTGTCAGGATTTGCATTTTTATAGCAAAGACTATTACGAAAGAAAATGACTAAAGACTGTCCTGGGTAACTGAGACGAATGCTGAACTTGATTTTTATCACAACAAAATTTACCAAAACAATTAATCAGAGCAACTGCCGCATATTCCCTATCTGTAATTAATGGCATCGTATAAAAATTTGATTTTACTGCTCCACAAACTAATAGCCAAGAATTGAATGGATGATTAGTACAGCAAAATGCCAATTCAAACAGGGACGTACTGTAAGACTTGAAAAGGTTTCATAGTTTTGGAATTCCTAAAACACCAATGTGTAAAGTTCTGAGAATACAAACCGGGTTTAAATTAAATTAGGTTTGAGCGAAGATTCTCGATATTAACTAAGAAACCGTCCAACAATTGTCGAATTCCAGGCACCTGCTGCTTCCAGTACTGCTGTACATCAGGTAGCAAAATCAGCGAGCGTGGTTCAGAAAGTAAATTTATCAAGCACGAGGATTCCGGTGTTTATTGTTAGTAAGATGCGCTAAATGTAAATCGCCTATGTAATAGTCGATTTTCAACCTTTCGTTTAAGCAACTAACAGATACAACACGCAAGCAACACTCTTATAATAATGTGCCTATATCTCATATCATGCCAACATTTCCAAATTTAAAAGTAATACCTCGGCCTCCTTCTCTTATTCCCATAATTTCTATAATATTCAAACAACTATAATAAATTATTGTTCTGTGATTGAATGCTTAGTTAAAATGGCATATTGATTGACAGTGAATATTCTACGAACAGCTATTTCCAGCTATCAACGTATTGAATAAACATTCAATGTATACATAATCATATGGCCCATTATTTTATACATACGTATACAGAACATCAGAAGTTCATTAGCAATCAGTAGTTTCAATAAAATTCTCTATAGTGATTAGTTTGCCTAATATGAATTATATTTATGTCACAAATTCCCCGAAGCCAATGTCAAGATGCATAAGATTAGGATTCGGAAATTTATCACATGACAAAAACATTTATATATAGACGTAATATAATTTCGTATGTAATGAATACTAATTTAGTGAAAATTCGACCACTTAATCCTCGGCCAAGCCGAAATATTGTTGTTTTTTATTGGCTTATGTAATTAGTAGAGGATTTATGAGATAATTTCTTATATTTAGTGTCGTTCTTTCGATGCGAATGGAACGTTATTATGAAAATACCACTTGCTCTAACTTCGTCTTCATTTACCGATTTCTAGTTCTGCATACTTTCAGAAAGTTCACGTTTGTTCGTTGGTTTGTTTATAATTGTTTCTAATTTATACGATCTGTAGGTCACTACGTAGTTACACTATGGACAACAAGTCAACATCTTTAAATTTAGCCTTTATTGATGGTGAAGATACTTAAGTTTTTATCGCTGCTGTACATTAACACAATCATGCGAATGAGTAATAATTTATCAAGTACAAGCAACAGCAACACGTGTTGAGTGTTACTTTTGAATCTTACGCAGATTTAACTAGCTGATGAAAATTATGTAACGAGTAGGTACTTGATCTGCGAATAATAACGTTTTATTGGTGAGAGGTTCTTTAGTTCAAAGACCGAAATCATGAAAAAACATGGTCAAGAGAGAGCAAAAGACCACAGTCTGAAAGGGATGAAACTTTATTCCATCCATTTTTATAATTTAGAGATACGAAATCTAGATGTTTTGATGTTTTCCACTTGACAGAAGTTTAGGTTAGAGGTGACTTCGAAAGATAAAACTCTCCGGAAGGATAAATAGCAGTTAAGTCTCGTACAATCAAAATCTTGTTTTGTTTTATGCTCCAAAATTCGTTAAAAGATATGCTACGTATTGTTTACAATTTTATTATTCATTATCTGCGTTCAGTTATCATTTTATTGTCGAAAACGTTCACTGTTGCTATAATAATATATTCAGTTGAACATGATTACACGCTCGTATACATGAATTTTATAATTAATTATGAACCGAGTGGAAAGAATATTGCAAACTAATAATATCTTGACAAAGTTAATTAAACCCACTGATTTTATTTGGATGCTAAAAAGGGAAGAATAAGTGTTTCTTAACTTTATCTTGAAAATTTTAGTTGATTATACGAGCTTTACGGAAGCAGTCGTAACGATAGTGTCGTTAGATGGGGAGTGCAAGTGCCGGAGTGACGGCGGCGGTGTGTCGGCGTGGCGGCGCCGCACGTGCGTGCCGGCTGCCGGACGCGTCGACGACGCCGCCGTCGCCACTCCTCATTCATGGCAGCTCCACTCGCTTGCTATTCACCGATTACTACATTCATCGCGTCCGCGACCCATAAACCCTAGCCGGTCCGATCCGGCGCGACCGGACGCTTCTCCGCGGGTCGGGACCGGTGGGCGAGAGCCCGTCCGGCGGCCGGGTGGTACTTACGAGGCGGACGTTCCTCGATCGCACGTCTCCTACGCACATCGCTACACGCTACACAAGGGCACTCGGGCCGACTGGCCCCACACACTGCACTGCGCTCCAGCCGGTGCCGCCGCAGCCGCCCGGGCCCGCGCCGGCACGCGCACACACACTCGGAATACGGCGGAACCACCGAATTTCGGGCGCGCGAATCCACGGGAAGGCTCGCGAGACCGGCGCGGCCCGGAGCGGCACCTGGCGCGGGCGGGGGGCGGCCCACGCACCGGCCTCGATTCTCGTCCGCCCGCCGCGCGGTTATCACTGCAATATGGCCGCTACTCACTTCCTCGGTGAAGTTCTTCGTTGATTTCTATTCCCGATCTCGACGACGGCGATTCTCGTGACCGTTCCGAACTCGTGCGGATTCACTGCACTTATTCTTATACACATTTTAGTGGAAAACCGGGAGCGCTGGCGCTACGCTCCGACGAAGCGACCGTTCCGTTCGCTGGCACATTCCGCACTGGCGTCGGGTGCGGGCGCGGGCCGGCGGAGAGCCGCGCCCCGCCGCCGCGCGTCTCTCCGCGCGCGCCTCGCCTTTTTATGAATGGAAGGCGGCCATACTGAATGAACCGCGTACACGGAGCGGTCGGCCGCTATTTTCGCAGGCGAGCGGGCCGCGGGGGGCGGGGGCCGGAAGCGGACTGCGAGCGCTCGCGGTGCCAAATTTTGCGGCGCGGGCGACGGCAGCGGATGTGCTCGTTTATCGAGCTTCCGGCGAGATCCCCCCGCGCGACCGCATCCGGGAATTAGGTTTCCGGTCGGCGAGAGTTGTACCACTCCGCCCACTTTCGTCTGTCAATTGCAACTGCACCCTCGCTTCGGTTATCTCCGTACGATAAAGCAGGCCCGTCGTAGAAAGTGCCGGTGCACTAATTTGAGTCTGCCATACAATGTAATCTACGGTGTGGCGGGGCAACGTCGCGGCCGATTGCTTATTAAGGGAGCGAGGCTTCGTCTGCCAAGAATACTTCCGTTTGGCAGCGGTTCGGGCGCAAGCAAGAGGAGGGCTGGTTATCGGGAGCCGCCGCGGGTGTAATTCCACGCGAGCACATTTCGCAAGGTTGTCGACAATAAGGCGCGTTGTGCACGCGGCGTCTCTGTGTCAAGGACGAGTGATAACGCCGCGCCACACCCGAACACGCTTGTCACTACAATCTGACAACGCTGTAATTCATCGCGAGTCCTAAAAGTTGTAACTTGCAATGTACCTACCTACTGTTCAACTGACTTAATAGCAGGACAAATTTAGAATTTGTAATGCGTAACTTATTTACTGTCTACACCTTTGGCTCGGGCTTATCAATTGAGTACCTACCAACACTTTAGACATTTTAAGAATGAATGTTGCCAAATTGCTTGCTTGTATGACCAGTCCGGTTGTATTTCGTTGCGAGTGCGGAGCGAAATAAAAACCCAAGCGTCAAAGGGCACAAAACTGGATTTGTAAACTGCTTTGGAACAATAAAAATCATCAATAATTCGGTACAGTCGAGATTATAAGCGATCTCCGTCGTGAATGGGTGGTGCAATCCCTATTATTCAGTTGGCAGTAAGTATTACAAAAAACGTATCTACCTGAGCAAGCTGGCTCCTTTGTCAAGGTGCAACCAGCAACCACACGACAATCGGTCACTCGTTTAAATTTTCATTATAAGTTATGAATATTCTCTAGAGTGAATGAAATGAACATCATCGACTTTGACATTAACTGGTCCCATTTTTTGCTCTCTGTTACCAAAAATCATTCCTGCCTACGTCTACCTTTGGTTTTAAGTCTGCTAACGACTTTGCTAACTCACATTTAAAGTTTATTGAGCCAAAGCAGAATGTCATCGTTTAAAACTATAGCCTATTAATAAACCAATAAAACATTTAAAAAAATACGTTTTACTTATCAACTGCTAACTTTACTTGACCCAGAATTAATTAATGATCTCAATAGCAGAAAAAGCGTTCGAGGCTATTACGATATTAATTACACACAGACTTAAAATATTTTTAGACAATGATATCAGAGAATCTTAACAAAAAATATTTATTAACCTCGTAAGTACATAATAGCTAAACCTTCCACTTTTTTGCATAAAAGATCCGTTTCTTTTTTTAGCGGAACTCATTGGAACCAACATGTGGTTTTCTGCAAAAGTCTTTTTTGTTGGAATGAAGCTGCATCCGCATCTGTGCATTTTTTGTTTGCTTTTAACGGTGTTCTTTCCGCTGCAAAAAACTAATTGCATACTGTTGCATTTTTTCTAAATTATTCCTATTTCCTTTTGAGCTTTTCTTTCGAGACCTTTTTTCGTAGGTATTTTTAATGTACCTATCGATGCTTATAATCCCATAGGTTTTTTCATTATAATAGGTGAAGGCTTTTTTCTATGACATTTCAATTATAAGTTTAACGTGTTCCTTGACACGTATGAGTATCTACCTAATATATTTTAAATTATTTCTAGAATATTTTCCTAGCAAGCAAACCTTTAATTTAAATCCGATGTCACGTTAAGAGCTGCGATAGCATAAAAATCATAAACCAACAAATACTATCAGAACGAACAAATCAAGTCTATAGCATCAACATTAAAATAACTTGAATTGACAATTGCAATTGTTCCATCATTGCAATCGGTTAAAGGCTGTGGAACAATAGAGTGATTGGAGAGGTTGTAGGAAACGCGATGCCAATAAGGAAGAACAATGGTGGTACATGCTGGCCCAATCGGGCACAGTCAGTGAAAACGACACCAGCGGCTTGCTACTGAAACCACATATGGCACTCACTTCGAGGTAACGCTGAGGAGGCTCGCGAACTTCGACTGAAGGCTGTTTCTTGGTAGCATGAGCGTTACTTAGAATTTCACCATTCTATTGTGAAATAAAGTTTCGTATTTCCTACAATACCTCACTGCAATCAGATAGGTAGATATGCCAGTTGGTAGAACCTGTATACGGTTCGCTCGGGGCGGTACCACAGCCACACACATTTCTGCCGAGGAATAATTGTTTCTCACTAATACAATTGTCACCACCCCTCCTCTTCCCCCGGGCGTCGTACGAGGCGACTAAGGGAATATAACGGAGAAAGTCCCCTGTGCAGCAACTACCACCTACTGCGATCACCAACCCGCCTGCCCAGCGTGGTGATTTTGGGCAAATCCTCCTATATAACTGTTCGGGTTGAAGCGCTCGTGGTCGCGCGGCGAGTGACAATCGGGATCGATTGAGAATGTTAAGCCGCACCGGTTCCGGCCGGC
>DWLO01003231.1:0-11246 GCA_018245335.1 Dalla quadristriga | reverse complement strand
CCACATTTAATAAGAATTCCATAAGCTCCTTCCATAGCGACAAAAACAGAGAACCATTTCTTTTTTTAGTTATTTTTATATTACTGACACTTGATAAGGATAAGAGTTTCACCCAGTACATTTTGTGGTAGTGAGAATCAATCCATCATCCACGCGTATATCAGCTTTTGAGTAGACTGCTGGACATAGGCCTCCGGTAATTGACGCCACTTCGAGGTCCACGAGTCCTCTGAAAATTGCTTTTTTTTCGCCACACAGGGTGTAGTTTTTGTGTGAGTAAAAACCAACGTGCAAACACCCACACAAACTTTCGCATTTAGAATATTAGTAGGATATGCTGGGGTTTCCATACATATGCAGTCACATATTAGCTGCGTAGCGAATCGAAACAGCGTCGCTCGATGAGGCGTGCCTGTTGGGTGCCGGGTTGAGATCTGAGCGACCTTTACCAGTCGCGGGTAGCTACTGTTTTCCCGTCTTTGCGTGGCTATACACGGGTTTCTTTGACCTGTCCTTGCTGACCGCTGCAAGCCACTGAATTAAAGCGCTGTATTGAATCATTGTTTTTCAACAATTGTGTTCCGGTCGGAAAGGTGGACTCCGGTCACACAAGAGGCGACAACCTGTCCTCAGGGATAGCATCGCGTCTGTGGGAAGCCTCGAATATAACAAATACTAACGATAAAGAGCTGGACGATTACTTTCAGGAGTAACATACGCAACAGTCCCTAACTGCCACAGTTCTATACTAATGAATACTTACCAACTATTCCTATTAACACCTAATACGATAAGGACGAACTAACAGTCCCTCGTACCATCTTATTCGAGAACTGTCACAGATGTCCATGGGCAGCATTGGATGGTGGGACTGCATGCCCGTTTGCTATTCTCATCACATGAAAAAGAGAGCTGTCGTTACTGACCGTTGCAAGCTACTGAATTACGAAGTGTTATATTGAAGTGAATATGAATGCCCGAACGTGAGACGGCCTGGCATGAGTTCGATGACGATTGGTCGAGTTTCTAGGACATTGGTCATAGGACCCCAAATTGGTGCCACTCCGCCCGGCCCTGTGCCCTCTGAATCCAGCGGTTACCTGCTGTCTTCTTCAGGTCATCAGTACACGAGGTCGGAGGGTGCACTTTTTTCAGAGTCGTGATCTCCATTCAAGGACCTTTCTACCGTCGGTTATCAGTCATTCGAACGACGTAGACCGCCCATTGCCACTTTAGCTTACTTATTATATGTCCATAGCACGCTGGGCGACCTTTAGCTTGCTAATAATGATATTGGCGAAATATTTAATATTCTTAATAATGTTGTTTATCCCGTAAAAAACTACCACTACTAAGATTTTTTGAGTCTAACACTGATTATTCGTGTTTATTCGTCATCACCCTGCTCGAATACTTTCGACTTTGTCCTTGCTGACAGATAAAATATACGACTACGTTTTGATAGTGGTTCTTGATACCCCCCTGTTTGTTCAAGCTTATGCGATCAATGATTAACAGCTCGAGTTTCCCGTGTATGGCCTCCCTATAAGTGTAGGAGTTGTTTTATCAACAGGCAACAGAGTACATAATGTATCACCATACATTTAGTTCTAGAAATGTAGATGCTACCCTAGAAATACAGTTTATTACATAATACTTGTACGGTTGTACAAGTACTACAGAATTTTGTCGTGAAGTTGGTTTTTGAGGTAGCTGTTTTTTATGTTGTGTTTTTTCATTGTAACAAGTTTATTTTGCTGAAAAGTGTAATGTTCTTCTAATAGCTCATAGCTTCTAATAGCTCATAGTCTTATGCAATATCATCTCGGTTAAGCTACTTGAGGTGATTTTTTTAATGCTTTGGATAAGGGAGGTGTCCCGCAAGGCTAGCTGATCGTGGCTAAGCGGCTCTCCAGTTGTGCTATTACGAGCTTGTAATATATGTAAGACGTTTCAAAACTTTGATATTCAGGTTTGTTGTGACGTCATGTATTGTAGAGAAGCGGTAAATCGCACAATGTTAAGTTTTATAGTTGGATCGCAACGAGAGAGAGAGTATATTGAGAGTATGATATAATATCATAGACGTGAGTCGCACGCGAGTGGAGAGCGATGCAACTTCTAGGTATTAAAATATTGAGACCTATTTTCAAACAACGATACATATAATTAATATTAAATAGTTCTTAGTTATGGTGTTTTAAGGAAATAAATTTTATAGTATTTGTTTTAGACTTCCGCTATAAAAATCAGTGCTATTTGAAAGATATATTGTAGATAGCGTTTGGTCAGTATCTAATTTAAATAATGATAGTTTACCAGTGTCTTAGTCGGGTTGGCCCGATTTTTTAAAATTAGTTAGAAGATAACTAACTTCTATCGAATCTAGTCAAAACAGTGTAAGGTAACTCTATCTTACACTGGTTTGGCCTCTTGATTTATGTCTATTGTGACCCGTGGAACAAGTTATGTTCAACTGGTTGAGTCACGGCGGAATAAAATGTCTTTAGTATTACTTTTGCTATTTATTAGTACAACTTGAATATTTTAAGTACGGAACTCATTCTCATCATTTTCCATCCCTTTATTAATAGGTCATTACCACCTTTTCTCTTTATCACTCTAATTTTACTAATATCCGCAAATATCCGACATTTTACTGTATTCTTCACGACAAATCAAAAAACAATCATAGTGTTGTCATTTACTTGTTGTAATTAAAGTTGAACTAATGGTCCGTAACACAACCGTTGCGACTTTGGATAATTTAAACATTTCGGTGGTACAAACAGTTGAACATAGCAGTTTTATCACAAATCGGGAGCTATTATAAAGACCACCTAATCGCAAAGTGCCTCCGCAAACTGTCTAACTAAGAATAAATTATGTGTGAGGTCCAGTTGAACTCATTGGATTAATTCCCTGGTGGATCAACTTGTATTAGAGTCTCTGTGAATCCAATGGGTTAAAGTGGACACTAAATTTTGAGTATGACATGATGGAACTATTTCAAGCCCTGTAAAGAGCTATGTAGAAAATAAATTTTATATGGTTTTAATATATAATAACTACGTTTAGTATTCCACAATAAAGTTAGACAATAATGTAATGATATACGAGTATCTGTATAGCGCAATATTTTTATAATCGGTTGTTTTGTTATGTGGGAGTGTAAATTTGTTCCATCATGGCTTAGCTATTGCTCAAACGAAACTTAGCTTACTTACACGCTATTACTTGTCTGCTTGCGTGCATGTCGTTGTCGGCAGTGATGCTGTGTTGCGTGTGACAGTGTGCTAATGTATGTATTATTTTCTAACAAAGTAAGATATAAATTATTCTAAATAATCTTATTAGGCCTAAGAGAAAAAATAGTGTATAATGCTATACGCATAATATATTGTGTAATAAAATCAATAGAAAGTCACGTTATACCTACAGATAAGACGGATTACTTAGACATAGTATGATTAAGTTCTGGAATTCAAGCTAAACTAGGCCGATGGAAGGTGCCATATAATAATATACCGGTGCAATTCAAATACAACGATGCTCAAATCTATGAGAATGAGCAGGAGCAGGAATCATTTATTTGGATTTGCGCTACCGGCTTTAGAATTAAGTCCCGTGACTTTCAAAACATGTTTCGTCCGGTTACTAACATAACCTAAACATAATTTCGACCTTTGATGTTTATTTTATATTAATATATATATTTATTTTTAATTAGATTTATATTTTGATATAAGCAATAACAAATTATAAAAATATTTGATAATATATTGAATAAAGAATTCGCGAGTGTCTGTATTCATTATAGCTGAGTAATCGGCTATATTCTCGATAATTTATCGGGATCGTCCGACTAGTTCCCGGCGAGCGCTTTCGGTATATATAGAGTACTCTGTGCAGCAGACGGTTGTAGCCATCGTATTGGACCGAAACCAATTGGGTTATCCCGAGAAAGTCACGGGAGTCCAGCCGCCTACTTAGCTTAAATAAATATTTTGAATATTTTCATATAAAAAACTGTTGGGCGTTAATATGCCATGTTATATTTTATTGCGAAACAATTGAATTATAAGTATATTTATATATATACCCTTTACCTTTATTTTAAACCTCTTTAGTTTTTATTTTATTGCCTTAATATTTCGTTGTAATTCCGAGTAATAAATAATCCTAATTAAATTTTCTAATAACTATTCTTGCGATATTTTCCTTCATTCAGAAGTATATTCTTGTTAAAAAACATTATGGGGAACGTCATAAGTTTTGTGTTAACTTGATTAACTTTTGGACAAGCAGTTAATTAAACTATCTAAGTAGTTAAGTATTTGAAGTTTTACATAATATTTGAAATGAAATATTAGGCATGGTTTAGATTGAAATTGATGATAGAGTCGATCAAAATCTAGATCAAGGTCTAAAATATCCAACCGTACATATTACCTAGTCCTTAAATAAGCAGCACCATTAATATAAGGCCTGGTATAAATATTATAATAACTTAGCTTAGCTCGATAATGTCAGCCATTTGTTCGTAACGAATGGTATTATTGTATTTATTAATAAAACGCAATAGCAATCAGAAGTATGATATTGTAACGTGTGTAACAAGCCGTCCATATAAAACCCCTATATCAGCTGGCTATTGTATGTAGTAGGCATGAAGGGGCTAATTTGTTGTTGCTCTTTGACGATTATCTTTAAATTTACAATTTAAATTATCAACATCGACAAGCTACTTACCCGATCGTGGAATACCTCAGGGAATAAATTTAATTTACTATAAGTACCTACTTCTACTTTGAGATAATCTTGAAAGAGCGAAAGTTGGAGTTTCAGAAGTTTTGTATAATTTTTAGTCAATCACACTAGCGTCCGTATAAACTACTACACGGCCACTTCCTTTCAACGCACTACCGATCACACCCTCGGTGGCAAACCAGAAACCGCCGTGTAGAACCGTGTCAGTTAACCAATAATAACCAAGTTTAAAAAAATTGTAAGATATATTTTAGTTTTTAACTTTTATTTGGTAGTAGCGGTGAGAAGTCAACCATAACCACCACATCTATTGTAATTCTGAATAAAAATAAACTTAAGTACCTCATACCCATGACTATTTTATTTACCTCAATTTACATTATTTGGTCGCCTTAATGTATAATACATTACTAGGTATACAGATGTATGTATATATGTCTACAGTTATTAGGTAATAAAACAAATCATTTGAATATACAATTTGTACAATATATTTAGAACCCTCGCGTAGAGATATGGCCTAAAATGGCGTGCATTATGTATTGTTAGGGACATTCCAGGCGCAATTTTAGAATATATAACAAGACTTCTGGATTTTTTCAGTATGGTGTAGTGCCACTTGTTATAATGCTTTATATCGATATTGTTATTTTGCCAAATATGCGGAAAGGGATGACCTTTGCAACTTTACTCTAGTAATTTAATTTTGTTATTAATATTACACTAGTGTCTCGCGACTTCGTCCGCGTTCCATTTGATGTTTTCCCTCTGGATCTGTATATTTAGTAGGGATCAAAAATATCCTATGAATATAATATAATAAGGTAATATTCAGTTTTCTTTGTGTAACGTGTTTAATTTTGGATTGATAGCTTTGGTTACTAGTTCAATTGGAACTGTGATATTAAGTATCGTTATTTGTAGTCAAAGATAAAATACAGTAAATGAAGTTGCAAGGCAAATACACCATTATGGTAATCTACCTTCAGGATTTTCAGGTAGCCCATGTCTTTTTCCATGGTATCGGCTATTTCCACGTAAAATTTCGTAAGAATCCGTTCAGTAGTTATTGCATGATTAACATACAAACATCCCATCCATCCATCTTCATATTTTTAGAGCTGCAGACTTTCTATAAACTATAGAACAAATATTATATAGAAAGTCTGTGGGGGTCTTAGTGTTAGTTATTTATGATAGATGGCGAAATATTGAGTCGGTAATCTGAGTGCAAAACCTGTCTATGACTAGAATCATTCACCTTCGAATAGGACTGTGCTCCTGGTACAAAATAGTGATAGGTGTCCATGGGCCGCGCACTGTGTACGAGAACCATCATGGGAGGTAGGGTGAAATAAATAGTTATTTTAGTTTCGTTCTTATAGAAGTAAATTTATAAATTTAAATCAACAGCGAGTATTTCTCATTTCTGTGACTACACTCATGCAAATTACACCCTTATTTAAACAATTTACTAAAATGTTAGATAAGATTAACATTTATTTGATCTTAAGCCGGTATAGTGATTACAGTGCCATAGTGATGTATGTGCAATGCGTCGATAATGTCCATAACGACTTGATAGTATTTTATTAGTTGATTATTAAATTGAAGACTGGTATTTATAGCAGGATTTTTCACCAATTCCAAGAAATGCCATCACCAGTCCAGCCAACCTAACCACTTTTAGCAGTGGAATTATAGGAAAGCCTATTTAGCGCTTCATTGTAATTAACCTATTGAACATCCAATGAGTATTAGAAAACATTATCGTTCTCCTTGAAACAAATCTTTATAACAAGACCAATAAATACTCAATGAAAAATAAATTATATCAGAGTTATTAGGACTTCTGAAAGTTCCTTTATTAAGCGAGACTTAATTAGATGAAATTTATCTAATTTTTATTGACATTACTTAAAAATTTAAGATATAAAATCTCAGTAATAAAAAAAAATGTTCTTTAACGTCCACATATTTTTTTTAATAAATGTTTTAGTCTGTCTGCCTGTGCCTTTATTTGGCTGGAACGGATAGACATAAAATATGGGTTATTTTTTCAATTGTTGATACAATCATAATAATTAAATAATACAATAATATAAAATTTGTACCAATAAAATGAATTTCACAAATATAAACTAAAATACAATGAATTTAGATAATGATATTCTTTTTATTTCTCCCACTTATTAAACAATACAATGATTCAAATGACCTCATTAAAAGTTTGACAGCTGATAGGTTGGACCATTTAACACACAGATGCACATTGGCCTTCCAGAAAAGAATTTGAAACGATTAATTGATGATTTCGTTTTTAAATATTATAAAGTAGTGAACCAAAGCCTAGTTAAGTAGATCACAAAATATTATATCAGCAAAAAAGAAATCAATTCTAAAAGCAATAAATTCATGTCGTAAAAATCGTATAGAATTTGTACATATTATACAACTATGTATGCACATATGTATGTATTCACATGCAAGTAGATTATAACACGCTATATGTCACATACTAATTTGGCTGACGGCCAATGCTGTAGTATGTACAAGAAAATTTAATTACATTAATAGGTTAAAGCTACATAATATAATTTATATTCATTCGAAAGAATCACATAAAATAATTATCATAGGTAAAACAATAATCGTTCGAGCACGTAATAACTTAGAATCACCACCCAGTTACTTGTTGTACAGGCGCAGACACCGCTGCCGATTGGCAGACGCTTCATTCACATATCTTATGTATAGTCAAATTAAGAGGAAGGTCGTCTTCGGAGTCTGAGGTGCGGGGGCTGGAGCAGGGCGGCGAAGCGGGCGGCGCCGGCGCGGCGGGTAGCGGTGGGGTGCCCGCCTGGGGCAGCACCCTGCTAGATTTCGTGCTTTGCTCTGAACTATTCGACGAGGTTGAGTTTCCATTAGCCAATGCTGCATCTGTAATTTTTTTGCTCTTAATCACTTGCACGACACTTTTCAGTCTTCTGCGTTCGTGGCACGGTCGACAATCCTTGTCATTATTTATTGTCCTAGAGGTGCCGCTCGTGCCCGCGGTGGGTTCCTCCGAGCTCGTCGGCGGGGGCTCCGGTTTAAACTTCGGGACACTCGGGATCTCGCTGGCCTTCTTCGAGGATTTTACACCTTTTCCCGAATGGGACTTCCGTTTACTCGACTTATCCGCGATGCTCTGAGAGCCTCTGCTCTCCTTGTGATGCGCGCGCGTAGAACTATGTGATCTTTTAATTCTTTTCTTATTTCTCTCTGAACTGCTTTTACGTACTAATTTCCTTTTCGTAGTCTTCCTCTTTTCCTCACTAGAGTCGTGGCTGTCGGTGGACGTACCGTCATTGGAGCGCGAGGTAATCGTGGTATATGACGACGTGCCGTTGATAGAACCTGACGAGGCGGCAGAACCGGACGAAGTGGTAGATCCGGACGAGGTGGTAGCGGTGAGGTCAGACACGCTAGACGAGTGCGTCGACGAGTGAGTGGAGAAGGAGTCCCGGTAGCTGGCGGGCGAGGGTGTTGTGCGCCGCGTGTCCGTGGTGGTGGTGGTGTCGCCCGAGCGGTGGCGGCGCCGGCGCCGGTGCCGCGGCGGGACGTAGGTGCTGTCGTCGCTGTCCGACACGCTGGTCTGCCACGTCAAACTGAACTTCACCAGATTAACGGGCCGATTCTCCAGAGCCTCCGCACTGTGCGCCGGCTCAGGCTGCGGGGTGTCCTGCACTATCACGTCGCTGTCGGAGCCGAGCAGATCCACAATTTCGGGCGTCCGATCCTGCGGCGGCTTTATGTACCCCACGACCATCACCTCCGAGTCGTCGTCGGTGTCCGAGTGCGATATCGTTTCTATGGGGATGACGTTGTTGGCGGAGGGGTCTGGAATGTAGTTTTGCGGGTAGACGGGCGCGGGCACGCGGGACGGGCCTGCGGGCGGGTCGGTGGGCGTGGAGCTGGAGATCATGACGATGTCCGAGTCGCCGCTGGCTTCGGAGTCGCTGCTGGAGATCACCTCGTTTATGATGGTCGAGACCCTCGTGTCCGTGGTGTATTGCACGTTACGGTCGTAGCCCGTCATGTCGTAGGGCGTGGAGGCGAAGCAGTACAGCTCGTGCAGGAAGTGTTCGGTCCTGTCTCCGAAGTACCGCTGCACGGCTTCGCGGAACTCGGGCGAGTTGATGTGGTGCTGCGGGAGCAGCTCCAGTATCCGCGCCATCACGTACGAGATGTGCCCTTCGTTCTCATTCAGTAAATAGTCCAGCTCTCGATTCATCCAAGGCATTAGTCGGTGCATTTGTGTGTCATTGTACCTTTAAACAATCAAACAGAAACATTGACACGGAAAGCGAATTGTTGAATTAAAGTAAAATAAAAGTACGATATAACAGTTTCGATTAATATGATAGAGCACCAAATCAATTTTGGACCAAGTTTGCGTGCAGATTTGTCGCATTCGTTCGACATTCGAGCGTGTTAACCCATCACCGACCCGCTACTGAGCTCACTTCTCAGAATGAGAAGGAAGACCATGGTCCATAGATTCAACATATAGTTAGGATTAAACCGGGCCTAATTAACAATTAATGTTTAATTGAAACGTGTAGTCAAGCGGGCAGTGCTGAGGCCGATAGTACAGTGGAGCCAGCACCTGTAGAACTCGGGCGTGCAGTCGCGGAAGCGGCCCGTGAAGTCGGGCAGCGGGCGCGCCCACAGGTTGTGGCGGTACACGGTGCGGCGGAACAGGCTGGGCGAGCGGCGGCGGCGCGCGGGCACCGGGAACACGTTCGCCATCATCGGGTAGTGCTGCAGCAGCAACTGCTGGATGGCTATCGACTCGTGCCGCGGCAGCGTCAGTGTTGTCCTGCAACCGATATTACGTTGGCTGCGACCCGTGGTGGCCCACTGCACGGATCTTTTTTTAAAATAGATTTTAGCCTAACCAACAAGCAGACGGGTCCACCTGATCACCGACGTCTATGTACGCTCACAAGATCACAGGAAGACGCCAATACGTCGCCGGCCCTGATGGACAGCATTTGTTGCGCCTTTTTTGAAGAACCCCATGTCATGGTCCACCGTCTCCACACAACTGAGGATAATGCAAATTGGTGACGGTCGCCGCGCGACCAAGAGCGCTTCATTACGTTACTGAAGAAAAATTTTCAGCAAGGTAGGAAAAAAAATTGAGGCGGACGTGACGATGATCATGAGTATGCTTAAACTGGTTAAATATGTATAAGCGGTGATAGTTTAGTGGTTACGACTCCGGCCTCCTACTCGGGAGGTCCGGGGATCAAATCCCAGGCATCTGTGACTTTTCGCAGTTATATGTTTTAAACAATTAAATATCACTGGCTTTAACGGCGTTGGAAAACATCGTGAGAAAACCTGCATGCCAAATGAGTTGTAAGTCCACCAACCAGCACTTGGCCAGTGTGGTGACCATTGGCCTAACCTTTCTCATTTTGCGAGGAGACCCGTGCTTAGTAGTGGGCCAGTGATGGGTTGTGATGACGATCAATAATAATAATAATAAGCATAATTTTCGACAGAGAACATTTTGATTGCGATTGCAGAATTTGACTGTTTTTTAAATCCCACATAAGTTTCATATCTTGCGCGTGTACATACAGATACACCCACCGGTGTTTCGTCCGGACGACGACATAGAAACAAATGCCTGGCCGATAGTCTCGAGAGCCAATGCACACCAGACACACCCCTAACGCGAACATCCTTGAACCTTATTTTATTTGTTTTACAGCTCAAGACTCATGTGTCCCATAGGTGCGGCCTGTATTGGTTGTCTTCTCAGTCTTATTAAGACTACTTAAAGGGGGCCCTGGCTTAATAAGTCATGCACTGACTTATAATAAGCCACACTCCTGTGGCGCGTGATTTAGGAAATAGAGATTAGTAGTAATTCTGAAGCATCTAATGTTTCTCTGGTGCAAATGTTCCAACTCGCCAGCTTACCACTTTGTTCAGTGACGATGTTAAGGCCAATAGTACAAAAAGAAACTTCATAAAATTAAAATAACGTAACATTACCTGTATCTAAATGTGCGCGACGCATTGGCAAGAGTGTCAATATCAATTCTCTCAGTGATTTCCTCAGTTTGTCTTTGTTCAACCATATATTCCTCATACTGGTGGTTTGAACGTACATTGTGAATAATTGATCTGAAGTTCTGCTTGCACAAAGGACATACAGCTTTAACCTGAAAAAACGAAATTAAGTTTTGTAATGAAACTATCAACCTCGTAAAATTATGACAATTCCACCGCAACATACTCGTATTAGCCGAGTAGACAGACACTATTCACATGGAATGGTGCTCCATCAGTTACACATCAGTTGCATTTTGTTGTATTATTCATATACAATCAATAGCAATGATAGCCTAGTGGTTAAGACTTCGGCCTCGTATTCGGGGGGTCCGGGGTTCAAATCCC
Source organism: Dalla quadristriga (assembly GCA_018245335.1). Taxonomy (NCBI): domain Eukaryota; kingdom Metazoa; phylum Arthropoda; class Insecta; order Lepidoptera; family Hesperiidae; genus Dalla; species Dalla quadristriga. Next base: position 17 of record DWLO01003231.1, on the reverse strand, counting down.
AGGCACGCACCGATGAC
>DWLO01003230.1:0-11246 GCA_018245335.1 Dalla quadristriga | reverse complement strand
CACTTTCAAATTACCTTTTATAATATTATATTTTGCTGTTAATTATAATCTTGGAAATTCTAACAAAATATTCCATTTCAGCAACATATCCTCCTCAATCAACAACATCAGGTCCAGGGACAAACAGCACCGCGCATAATTACACCGCAGGGCACAATTGTAACGCAAAATATGCAATCACAAATTACTCAGCAGCATATGGTGGTTCAATCTTCTCAGGGCAACGGTCCGGTACCTCAACCATCCAACATCAATATGATTCAACAGAGGTCATCCCCTCATCCACAAGTGCAACTGCCGGTTAAAAAAGTAGTTGTCCAACCGAACAATGCTAATGATATGGACGATTTGGAAGAGAGCATTACAGCAGCTATAGTGCAAAAAGTTCCCACAGAGAATGTTAACTCCCCGCAGCAGTTCCACACGCCGCCGCCTCCTATGCGTCCAAACCACTCCGCTCACACCCCACAGCAACATCACATCACTTTCAGTCCTCAGCATAATTTTCAACAGCAACAAATTAGTTATGACCAAACGCACATGCAGCAAACCCCACAGACGCTCACCCAGATGTTGATGGAACCAGATAGTCCGGAGGAGGAGAGACAACTAGTAACCCTTCCCAGCGGGCAAAGAATAACAGTGGCGGATTATAAGAGAATGCAGAAGTCAACACTCACAATGAATCCTCAACAACAGCAACAGCCTCGGTAAATACCTTTGAGGTGATTGTAAGCTCCGTGGCGTGAGATTTAAATAACTTTAAAATAAAAAGATGGTTAGAAAATTGCATTGCTATACGTTATTCGCGTAGTTATAAAAATCAAGCCGCTTATATAATGCTAACCAGGTAACAACATAAAAAAACTGATTTTTATTTCAATTTCCAGCCACGGAGCTAAATTGTTTGAATTATAGAATAGTCCCTATGAAATTATTAATTAGAAAGAAAGAAAAAATAGTTTTTTCCTGATGTCCCGCAGCAGTAGAGATAGTGGCCTTAGATAACACAGGGTATGATATACGGTCAACATCGCCTTCAACAGCTTATAATAGTCCACTGCTGGACTAAAGATATCTTCCAAAAATAGGAGGATTTGCCCATAATCACCACGCTGGACAGGCGGGTTGATGATCATGGTATTACATTAAATGCTGCACAGAACGCTGCTCGTTCTCAGTTATATTCCCTTAGTCGCCTCGAAAGACAACCCACCCCACCACCCGCGCAAAGAGGTGTGGTGACTATTGTATTATTTTCTGACGACACGTCTGTGCTGAAGTTTGGGCTGCAGAATTAATAGAGGCTTAAACGAATGTCAATACTATTATTCAATTTTTTTCATTATAGAGAAAGTGGAAGACAGACGTTAGTTAGGAGTAAAGAGCAGCAAAGGCCAGTGCAAAGGGTTTCTCCTATGCAAGCACAACAACAAGGTTCTCAGTCTGGTATGTTTTCACATATTATTTTAATCAACGTTTTGTGTACAAGGAAAGTTGTAGATCAAAAAAAAATTTTGTTTTAGAAAATAACGATGTTGGTGTGGCGGGCCCGGAGCCAACCGCAGAGCCACAATCAGCAAAAATGTTAATTTTCCTACAAAATGGAGAACAAAGACTTATTACCTTTACATTACCAAAAGAAAGCTGTACCCTCCAAGAAGTCCTAGAACAGGTAAATTGCGGGATAAAAATACGTATAAATCAAATGATGGTCCATTTAATCCAGCATATCATACACAAGAGCATAACACTTTAAGTAAATACTACTGTCTCAATTCCATGTTAAAAATTAGTTGCCAAACGGAAACTATCCCACGGTATCTGGGGGATTGACTGTCGCAACTCCCGCACAACACCTGAGGGAGCCGGGATTGGCTGAAAACCAGCGCTACACGAGTCTCCATCCCCGCCTTAGCATAATCTGAGCCAACTCCTTTTGCTTTATGTAATGAATTGGAATTAAAACATTATTGTACCTACTCAATTTTAAAGCAAATAAATAAATGGATTATTATTATTATTATTAATATATCTTTAAGATTGCGGTGTATTGATTAAAATATATTTTAGGTACATTGGTATAATTTATGACTGATTTCAGGTGAACGTTCCTTTCACTGAAGATACTCACATTCAGTGTATGCAAAATACAAGTAGCGAAATAGATTATTTTGTATCAGTAGGTTCAACAACTCGGATTGAAGAAATGCTAGAAAATCATCCGGTATGTTCGAAATGTATTTATTAATACAACTATTTGCATACATGTTTAATTTTCATCTTTACGGAACTAAATTACTTACAAAGTTACGTTACGTTAAGTTAAGTTACGTTACGTAAGTTAAGTTACGTTACGTTAAATCTACTTAGCAACAATCCGCGAGCATAACGTATGATGGTTTGATGGTATACTTTCATGCATACAGCACCTCCCTCCCACATAGGAAAACATACACGTGCAACAATGGAAATATACACCAACACGTGTTTAGACCCAAAACAGGGGGGGGGGGGCATCATAAGGGTATGTAGACTCTAGGAAGGCAAATCGCAAATAGGATTGTTGCAAAATAAATTTAACGTAAATTTATACCAATGAATTTCCGCAAATTAACACCTGATACAATTAATTAAATTATTTACATTTCAGATGTTAATTGGTGATATCAGCAATAGAAGTTCTCCCAATGTATCTCAACCTCAAAGTAGTGAGATGTCAACTCCCGAGAAATCGATGTGTATTGACAATGGTTCGTATAAGTTATTTACAATACAATATAAACATTAATGGTATAGTTTGAAGTTTGCATGAATATCTTATGGTGCTTTTAAAATAAATAATTATTTCCTTAACAGTAAACAATAGCCCCGAATCTCCAGAACAACGATCCCCACCACCTCGTTTCGTGGAGGGGATGTTAGCTCTTTGTAAAACGTGTGGTTATACAGGATGTGACTTCAGCCGCTGCCAAAGGTAGGAAAATGTATCTAGAAAAAATATCATATTCGTGGCTGTACTTTTCTCGGAGTAGCTATTCTTCTATAATAATTTTGTATTACAGATGTAAACGTGTATTTACTGAAGAACCTAAAGCTGTGCCTATGCCGAGTAAAAAAGAACAAAAGAGAAAAGAACCTGAAAAACTTAAGTGAGTTATTAGTAAAACATTTTCTACAAAGTTTCATCATTTCGTAACATATTTCTATAACAGCTATGTTGTATCGTTTGTTTCAGTTCCTGCGGCGAAGGTATTAAATTGAATTTATTAAAAACTTCAATGAAAACCATAAATAGTAAAAGTGTAAGTATAATGTGGCATTTGAGACGAGAGCATAAATACATAATGATGTTCCTGGACTCACATACATGAAATACCTATTGTTTTCTAATTTTAGCTCCCTCAAGATAAAAAACCTACAAGAGTAAGAAAACCAAGAGGTAAACAACCTGACCCAGAACCCGTTATATTAACTCTGAGTTCCGACGAAGAAGACTCAAATAGTTCAATGTTGGGTAGCCAGGTAAGAAAGATAGATAGAAGATAAATAGCAAAATAAAATATGTTATGCATTAACACTGCCGTTTATTTACAGCACGAGCATACTATTCTAATAAAGGAACCAACACTAAGTGAAATAGAAGGTGGAACACCAGACAGTGGCATTAGCACTGATTATGGAGATGGTAAGTAGTATTTTCATTTTGTTCAGATTGTTATTGTTATGGTCTGCGCATATTTTCGTTTTGTGGTGCAACGTGTCAAGGATGACGATTATCACTGCGGTCCGTTTTGTGCTAATATCACTATCAAATGCGGTCCGATTTGGCGTAAGCGCGCTCATGACAGACGGCGTGAGGTCACGATTGTCACGAATGTCGTCATTACCGGCGTCATATTGTACTTACAGTGCCTTTGTACTCGTAAGCACTGTAAGCCAGACGTCAAATTGACATAAAAGGAAGTTTTTATTCGTAGCAAACTTAAAAATTCACTTCAGATTTTCCGAAATGGTGATAAAAATGGATGTTCCTGAAGCTGATGAAAATAATGGAAATGTTGATGGTGCACAAAAGGTGCACAGTACCAAAACAGAACAACAGAATAACATTTGATAACTGCTAAACTGACGTCAGTGACCAAATACCGGTCCGATTTTAAAAGCGCGCTTTTCAATTCGGACCAGCGATAAAAGTCGTAAGAAGTGGGACCATTGTATTAAGTCCAAATCGGACCGTAGGGTATGTGACAAGGGGGAGGAAAAGTTCACGCATGAACATCACAACTCTGAAAGATGAGAACGGGTGGCCCCTGATGGCTGAACTCTACTCCAGATTTGAATTCTTAGGGCGTGTTGTTTCAAACGGTTGGTTAACGTAACATACATACGTCAAATAATAACGATTACCTACGTAAGATGATTAACGTTTGTTAAATACAAAGTGTTGTTTCATTGCATATAATCGATTGTCAGTTCTAACCTATTTTTCCAATGCTTTTTAATGTTTGACGCAACTGTTTGAGTTTAAAATGACGTTAACTTGTGTGTAGAGCACCGGTTACTGTAATCGTTATTTTTTAACGTACGTTAAGGCCACCGTTGTGTGAATTTATCTATTTTTTTGGTAGACGATAGTTAATCGCCATTTTTAAAGTTTACGCGTGCGTGAACTCGAGGTGAAACAACCCGTCCTTAGTCTGTAATGTTTGTGGCATCTTCACATATATCATAGAAATCGGGCGAAGTCTGGCAAGAAACACATTAGTCTATGGACGGTCGGTCAATAACCATAGTTTAAAGTAAGAAAACTGGCGGTCATGGTTTTATCTACAGATAACACATTTGTTTAAAATCGCAATTTTTTTTTATATCAGATTTAATTTAATTATTGGGATGGAAATTGAATTCTTATTAACTTCTGAACTAACTCTCCTAATATAGACCGAAACCGCGACCGCGAACTTATAAAATTCAGTAAAATGAAAATATCGTGACGTCATGCCGGGCCATGTATTAATGCTCCCGAATTAATTAAATTCTTACTTTTATCGGCTCGGGTCAGGTCGGTACGTGTGTGTTCAGCGTTAAAGCTCCCGATTTCAATTCCTATGTCGGGTCGGTAGGTGTATGCTCAGCCGTAATCGATATTGAGCAGTATCGATGTTTGATTGGTACAATGATATCGTACATCTACATCACTACAAACAGTGCGTCACTACTTCTATCAATGTCTGTGGCTACTTGGCTAGGCTTATGGCATATTCGCTATGCAGTGTTTTAGTTCTTGTTGCGTTTATTGAAAATCAAGAAATATGTATAGAGAGAAATGGATCGCTTTTAATGAAGGTATTATAATACATTACTTTTTCATTAATTTGTTACGTGCAAATAACTTAACCTTATGAACGCTTTGTGGTGTTAGCCTCCATTACATTTTGGATGGTTTTTTATCATCATATTATAGTCTTTAATTTTATTTGTCCAAATTATATTTAATAGTTGATTATGTTATTCATAAGATACGGTTGTTACCTGCAATGTCTTAAAATTAATGGTAATATTATGTTGTTTTAACGTAGCCAACCTATAATTCGATGGTGTTAGATGTATAAATCCATAAAATATTGACATCAGTGAAAAGCGTGTTTATTTTAGCAGCTCTAGCATTCGTTCAGAAAGGTTCAACATGGTAATGTACTAATTATTTTGGTTATGTTCACTAGTATGGTTTGTTATGTTCTATGTTTTAGAAAATATATAGTTAAAATCAGTGTCCTCAGATGCTCTTAACATGTTGGACTAAAACATGTAGAATGTAAATAATGGTTATAACCTCCTATCACTATGCCTTTGCTGTTACGGGTCTTCGTTTAGAATGAAAGGTTGTCAAGCACAAGTGCAGGTTGGCAGGCTTTACATAACTGCATACAATTTTGGGTATCAGGGTGTTTAAGTTTACAGGGACACTACTATTTTTCAAGAAAATCCTAGATGATTGATCATATTGCTCAGTAATCTCCATAAGTTTGAGCATAGTGACAGAGAAGTACAATATTTATATAAAAGAAAATATGTCCTGTTACAGATGAAAGTAGAGAAGATATCGCACAACCTATCATTGGGATTGGTACAACACTCAATTGTCGTACAATTAAAATAGGTTCGTACAATTACAGTCCCAAAGAAAAGGTAAGACTGCTTTAGCAATATAATATTATGCAAATGTTGAACTGCAGCTGCTTTGTTAATCAAAACTGATTAAATAGGTCAAGCAACCCCAAGTGCATTTGTAGATTAGATGATTGACCAGGTTCTGTGCTTTGAATAGCATGTTCAAATGTGTCCTGGTTGGTTATAAGAACAATTTTAAGCCTTTTTGACCTGTCTCAAAGGGTGTTTGAGGTCTGTTAGCTGTAGTGACCACCTAACTTCTCATGGATTATCAGGCCCATTTGAATTTGCTGTTGTTGTTTCTAATCCACAACAAAATGAAATGTTTAACATACAATTGCTAATTAAACAGTCGCCTTTTAATAACTAGTTTTTAGTGCTGCTATAAATAATTAGGTGTTGTACTATGTGGTGTGACTCTAATTATATTTTGGGTTTAATTACTAGTTGACGCAGACATGTATTTGGCAGATAAGGAAGTCTTTGTAGTGGCTGTTTGTGTATATTGGCTAAAATCTTAGTGCATTGACTGTGTGCATTAAAGTACTTATTTTTAAATAATTATTTGTCAAGAGTTCACTTTCATTCATAGATATTGAGAGATATTTGTTTTTCAGGTTTATATGACATCAAAAGGTATAAAAATCATAGCACCTTCTCTAAAAAATGAGTCAAAAGAAGTGGCCCTGCAAATACCTTCTCATGAAATTGTCAAAATATTGATACATTCTGGAAAAGGGTATCCAGTTGTATTTTTGTATATAACAAAGAAATGTGGAGTATCAATAAGGAAAGCATTAGATATGACAGATGACTCAGGTATTTTAACACATAAACTACAAATTGTGTTTTATCCAATTGGTAATTTGAGATAATTAATTTAATTCCTTCTATGTTTGACAGGCCCATATTATGATCCTAGTTCAAAGGTAGATCCCTTCAAAAGGATAACTTTACTACTAGAACATATAACAGAAGAAGCCAAAGTTACTTTGAACAGGCTTTTCGAAAAAGTAATTGATGAATTGAATGGTAAAGAAGCCAATGAATTACTAGTAAGATCATGCCCTAAAGAATCTAATAATGTCACAAAAATGGTTACAAGGTCAACCAGCTCCTCACTTGGGCCCGGAGCTAAAAGGTATGTCAAAGATAACTTTTTTTGCTATAGATCTGAGTTGGTTACTGGCACTCCTCAGATATGACCTACTCAAAATTCGGTTTTTAATCTCCATACATATAATGCAAGTAATAAATGGTTTGGGACATTGGTTACAAATTCATTGATGTAACTGGTTTTAAAATTGTGTAATACCCTATTTCATGAATGTTAAGCAAGGTTATTTTTTTTATTTTTCAGCACAAATCCAGCAGAAATACGACAAATATTGATATACCCTCCAGGGAAAGGAGGTATACCAATCAATACTGAAGATTATATGTGTCTAGCTCAAGATCAGTTTCTAAATGATGTTATCATCGATTTTTATCTCAAACACTTAGTTCATGACATTTTAACACCTAGCCAGAGAGAAAAGACTCATATTTTTAGTACATTCTTTTACAAAAGACTTACCACTAAACCCAGCAAAGTCAATAAGAGTTCAAATCCACATGAGTGGGATTCAAGCTTAACTCCAGCGCAGAAACGACATGCAAGAGTAAAAACCTGGACAAAAAATGTAAACATATTCGACAAAGATTTTATTGTAGTTCCTATTAATGAAAACTGTCACTGGTTTGTGGCTATCATATGTTATCCAAGCGTAGATGGCTGCAGAAGTATGATAGATAACAGGACTGTTACACCACAAGAAATTAAAAAGAGAGGTTAGTAACTATTTCTATAGAAATATTATTATGTATCACTACTAGACTAACTAATATTACAAACATGTTATTCTTTCAGAACGAAGGTCATCAATACAAATAGGAAATACAACAATTACACCATTAAACAAACAAGAGCAGCTTACATTAAATTGTGATTCTGATAACCTTAGTGAACGAGATGAAGCAGAAGCTGAGGTAGTTGTTCTGTAAAATTACTTTATATAAAATTTTCCATAACCTGGCTTTGCCCGCGGATCCGCCCGCGTAAAATACCCTGATCTATCCTGCAGGAACCGTGCATTTTTCCGCTATAAAAATAGCCATGTCACTCTCCGACACATAAATTATGTATGCGATATATCACGTAGATCCATCGCTCTGTTGCGGCGTAAAAGGAGGAACAAACCAGCAAAACTTTATTTTATTATTAGTAAGGATATCAAACTATCCTTTAATTTATTAATTGGTTCAAAAGTTATGATTCTAAAACCTACATTTAACATTAATGATAACCGAGTAAAAACCTGTTCTAGGAGAGTGATTTAGATATGCAGTGTGATTCTGATGAAGAAGAACCTGACAAAGTTGTACCGGAAAAGAAACCAGAACCCCAAATTATAGGAAAGAATGAGCCCATTAAACAGTAAGTGTATTATTTTTCTTAAAAGCTACCAAAGAGAGAAGTCTCAAGTATCATAATTAAATTTTAAGATTGTTTAATTTAGTTTTTAACTGACTCCAAACTCGTCAGTTGACAGTGATCTTTAAGCAAGATTGACCATAGTATTGCATGATTGTTTTGATATTTAATCTACTAATATTTTCAGGCCCTGCATACTGATATTCGATTCATTAGCTGGTGCTTCAAGATCCAGAGTTGTAGCCACACTGCGAGATTACCTAACCTGTGAATACCAGACAAAGGTAATGTCACAATTATTGTAATTGATCATAAATGGCACTGTTGCCGAGGACACAGGTATCTCAGCATAAATAGGATTGGAGGACTTTTTCAGTCCAGTTACTAGATAATAAGTCCTTGTTGTTATCAGATGTGTTCCTATTCTTGTGGACAGAGACAGTCACATCATCATTATGATAAAGATTGCATTTGATTCTTAATATGCACATAATAATTAATTATTGATGTTACAGATTTGCAAAAACAAAATTTTTAATAAAGATAACATAAAAGGATGTTGTCCAAAGATTCCACAGCAAAACAATTTTACTGACTGTGGTTTATATTTACTTCAATATGTAGAACACTTTTTTAAGGTAAGGTACACCAAACTTTATCACTGACTTCAATATATTATTATGTTGTGTAAGATAAATTAATTGAGTACTATTTATTGTTTGCAGGACCCCATTCATGATTACTCTCTACCTATAAAACAATTAGCAAATTGGTTTGATGAGATCGTAGTTACAAGGAAAAGAGAAGAAATCTCTAACTTATTGAAAGTTCTAATGAACCGATATAATCCAGACTCGCATTTAACGTTACCTGATATAAAATTCCCAACCCTAAATGGTAATTTTTATATGAAAAGTATATAATTGAATTTAGCCCTAATCTAAACACACTTTTTAATTAAAATTGCTCTTTATTTCCATAGGAAAATTAATTGAAACTGACGACCAACAAGATGATGGTTGTGAAGGCGATAAAGGCAGTGCAAGCAAAAATGCAGAGGGAAAAGAGCCTGAAGTAACAACACTCACAATAGTTAAACAGATGCCCACTGGTGATATATATGTAAAGCGCAATTTTAGTGAAGCTCCAGAAATCTTAAGGAAGACAATCAGAGTTTCAAGTGATGGTGAAAATAGATCTGTGATGCAATTAAAGAAAGGAGAGAATGATAGTCAAATACTAATACCTATCACACGTGTAGCAAGTGAATTGGTTAAAGACATTAAAAGCACATTCATAGTTACTAAGAATAATAAGACTTTAGGTGATAAAAGACATGTTGTACATAATCAAAGTGTACCAAGTGTGAACTGTATTCGACAGAACATTAGTGACAGTGACAGTAGCACATTTCTAAAAACGAGAAGAAGTAAACTTGACGATGTAACAACTGACACAAAAAAATTTAAAAGAAGTGAATGTTAACACTTATCTGTCCAAGTTATCTGGTATTTTAAATTATTAACTTAATGAAATGTATAGTTGGTTTATGAACTTGTAAATACTAGTTAATAATATTTACAACATGTATTTAATACTGTATCTGTTTTATAAGATAATGTAAAAAAAAGAATTGTGTATTATATTAGCTTCCATAAATACAAAAATAGTAAGTTATAGCTAAAATTGACTTTTTTTCGTTTTGTCGTTTTAAGTTACTTATAATTAATCCTTTAGACAAGGAAATAAACAAAAATTTTAAAAATTTGATACTATTTACTAAGATACCTATTACATTTCCCACTCCACCTAAATATAGATAACGGTTCAAGTATCGTGAGTTATGTTCGACTCATTTCGACTGGTTTCTTGTTTGTCTAGACAAGACGGGATAAATCTGTTGGTTGGTCTACTGGTACCTTTCTCAGGTGCAATCGTCCACTACATTTATACCTACCCTGCGGTCCGATTTGAACTTTGATGCTCACAGTTATGACGACTTTTATCGCTGGTCCGAATTGAAAAGCGTGCTTACATTGCTCTCGGCGCCGAAAGCGTGCTTTTCTAATTTGACCGGTATTTGGTCAATGACGTTAGTTTAGCAGTTATAAAATGTTGTTATTCATTCTGTTTTGGTACTGTGCACCATCAACATTTTCATCAGCTACGGGAAATTCCATTTTATTCACCATTTCGAAAAATCTGTATAGAATTTTTAAGTTAATGGAAATGTTATGGTGCACAAAAGGTGCACAATACCAAAACAGAATGAATAATAACATATTTATGATAACAACTAAACTGACGTCAGTGGCTAAATACCGGTCTGATTTGAAAAGCATGCTTTCGGCGCCGTGAGCATTTTTTTTTTCAAATGGACAGTTGCTGTTGGCCCTACTGGCCTTTACAACGTCACCAAACGGGGGGCCATGAGCAGTGTAAGTACGCTTTTCAATTCGGACCAGCGATAAAAGTCATCAGAAGTGTGAGAATTTGAGAGCGCGGGAAGTTTTTGAAGGGGGCGGTCGTGTTTGTTTTGTTTGGCTTGCGTTCGATAGTTTTTAGCTGTCGGAGTGTGGTTGGATTGGTGTATTGTTGT
>DWLO01003229.1:0-11246 GCA_018245335.1 Dalla quadristriga | reverse complement strand
TGTATGTGTCCGCCACCCGCAACACAGGGAATCCTAGTGCGGGGGTGTGAGTGTGAAAGCGTTTATTTATTTATTTAATTTCTGACTAACAAAAGCAACAGTTGAAACCGTTGTAAGTTAATTTTATATGTTCGATGTTGTTGACTTCGACCTAGTATCATTTTAAATGGATGTCTACTTCTGTAGAATTTCTTTCCAATTTACGTGCAGAAATATACTACAGACGTCAAGTTCCAAGTAAAGATAATCTGTTATATATCTTTCTGATAAATTTGGTAAAAAATATTTATAACAACAGTTTTTTGGTAAAATATTTATTAAAATATGCAATATTTGAAGTCCTGAGAGGTTAATATAAAGGGCAAAGTTAACCTCGGGCGATGGTTAGCGATTTTATAAACGCTGTTACAATGCTCCGTTCCCTAGACCTGAGGTGGTTACGTTACAAGCAATAAATATGATGCACTGACACCTCAATTTCATAACCTAAAGGTCTATAAAGTTCGACGAGACCGAAATGATGGAAAATTAGCAAGATCCGTGCAAGAGTTGGGGTGAGGTATGGATCGCCGGCGGCGCAGGCGACGAACAATGGCCGGCCACGCGCACCTCACGCAGCGACAAATCTCCCGCAGCCGCGGGCGCGCGCGACAAGGACCCCCGATCCCTCCGCTCACACCAGACAAGGACGAAACACCTGCACTCGCGAGATTATGATTTATCCTGTATAATTATCGAATAATAATCTTCTTTGCATCTCTCGTTATAACATTACGATAATTTAGTCCCATTACATCGGGTTCTAAGCGGTGACCGTTCGCTAGGCTCGCAACGATTGATAATAATCGCTCGCGAAGTATAATGGCGTACACCCACGGGTAATTATTGTTGTGCAGTCGTGAGTTCGTGAGCCGGTGGAATGGTGGAATGCATCTCCTTCGGGGGTTGCGCCGTAAACCAACACGGCTCGGTTCGGCCGGCCGCGTAAATAACTGATCGCTTTCCCGCGCTAATGATAGTGCGGCCGCAAGCTCTCGTCCTCCTTACTCGATCCCGATAAAATAATTACCACTACTTATAAGTACTCGCACTTAATTTCGATCCCGTTCTCACTAAGTTCATTATGCGTTCACCTTGTAAGTAAGCGGTTTGTTATTAGCACGATTTTTATTATTAGATTTTATTTTATTATTTATAATTTTTAGCACGATTTTCAAAAGTCTACCTAGAATTTTACAATCATTGAAAATGTTAGAATGTGAGAGCGAGACAGACGCGAAATGTAATAGGCCTCTTAATATATAATGTAATATAAGTTATTGTGAGTGTGGAGGAATAGGAGTATTAGTCGGTACGGCGTAACCACACGTGGGCTGAAACAGAATCACCGGAACGTAAATTCGAGGAACCGCAATAAAAGTTTGAGCAGTCAGATTGTTTGAAGTTACAATGAAGTCATTCCTTTGTCTGGGGCTGAACGGCGGACGCTTTCGCCCGGGGGTGCGATCGACGTGTATGCGAACGTACGGGTTGCATTGACGTTTGGTCACGGGGCATCGCGGATCGTACTCCGCCAACGTTAATGGGCCGTAGTGGCCGACGGCTCCGTTATCCCTCGTAGCTAATGATTGGCCGGCATTAAGTCCCGGCTGTTCCGTGCGATTATTGGATCTAACAGATAATTTTACATCGCATTGTCCCGGAGCGTAAAATTTTCCGTTGTTATTACCTGCCGGGAGACTTCTTCGGCCATATCTGCGCATAGCAGTTGGCCTCTCCAATTAGCAACTAAGTAGTAGGTAACTGTAACTCGGTGTTCGAACTAAGTGGACGTGTCTATCGCTGTTTCTTTTAAATAAAACTATTAGAGTTCAACAAAATTAATCACTAGTACAAAGTGTTAAGGTCTAATCTTCATTATTAAGTAATACCGCTATTACCGCCGTTATCAGCAAGGCAAGACGAGAGCAAACAAGACATCCGATTTTCGATCTCGCTCATCGGGGACCCATACAACGCGCGACGCGGTGACGACGTGCCCACGTGACTGAGATCGCTGTCTAGGAACCCGGTTTGTGGTGTGGTATAAGTCATGAGCGTAAGGCGTTCTCCGCCTTCCCGAAGGGGCTCCCTATCAGATTTACCAAATACAACGGAGGAAGCTGTCGACCAACAACTTATGTCTAGAAAACGTAAACAACCCGAACAGAGTTGCTGCTGTGCACAAGAACTGCAAAGTTTTCGTAAGGACATAACTACTCTACTTGACAATTTTGCAACAAGCCAGGAGGCGACCCTAAAGTTCATGCGCGATAATATCTCTGAAATGAAACTGCAGCTAAGTGATATAAAAGTTTGTATTAACAGCCTGAGCAACGAGCAAATTCACTTAAAAACCCAAATTACTAATCTTACAGATAAAAACAATGTTACTGAGGAAAAAATGCAAGCTCTGGAATGTAAAATAACACAAATAAATCAGGATGTGAGCAAACCATCAGTTGATGAAGGTATCATGCAAGAACTACATGAAAGATCAAACAGAGAAAAAAATATCATTCTGGTAGGGATAGCAGAGAGCAAAGCCCAAAACACTAATGAAGATTACTGTTCTGATTTAAATGAAGTGTCTAAGATAATCAATAAACTAGCTGAAAACTGTCCGCAACCTAAAAAGATATTTAGACTTGGAAAATACAATCCGAAGAAGGAACGTAACATTAAAGTATGTTTTGAATCATCTGAAACGGCAAAATTACTGTTGCGAAGCAGAGACAAACTCCCGAGTAATATTAAGATATTTTCTGATCAAACCCCAGCACAGCAAAACTTTCTAAAGGAGCTAAAAGAAGAGTTGTTGCAAAGAACATCAAACGGTGAGAAAGACATTACGATAAAATTCGTCAAAGGAGTGCCAAAAATAGTACCAATTGCAAAGCCAAAAAACTAAGCAAGCCTCAAGATCTCAGCCAAGATAGTTCAATAAGTATAACATATGAAACACTAAACGATTACCAGAACTCACACACTGAGAAATCTACTCTAAACTTTTTCTATACCAATATCAGAAGCATTTGTAAACCAGGTAAATTTGATGAATTCAGATGCATACTTCAGGCTTTTAAGAAATGTATTCATATTATATTACTGACGGAAACGTGGATACGATCGGAGCAGCAAGCTCAGCAATTCCAACTACAAAACTACACACATTACTACAATATTAGACCTGATACTATCGGAGGCGGTGTGTCAATATATGTGCACAACAACCTGAACCATGAACTAATTACAACATCTTATCACAGCGGAAATAACTATTTATGGATACATCTTCACAAATACGCTCTTGATATTGGGTTAGTATACAAACCAGGACACTCCAACTTCAATGACTTCCTAGAAAACTATGAGTATCAACTTCAAAAAAGGAGAGCTATTGTATTTGGTGACACCAACATTGACCTCCTGACTTCGGATACCAAAACAAAGCGGTATAAAGCGATGTTGAAAGAGACTGGATATAAAATAATCAATAAAATAGAGACACAATACTGCACTCGTGAAACGACCACCACCAAAACTATAATAGACCACGTTGCAACGAATCTGAAGGAAAACAACTTTTATTTTGCGATTATTGAGCCCACTCTATCAGACCACAAAAATGTTTATGTGGAAATGAATAAAGTATTACCGCCGAAGAAACAAAAAACCACGTATGAGGCAATTGATTTCAAGAGGTTATATAAGATGGTAGAATCAATTAAATCAAATATACTGGACAATACTAACCCCGACTTTGCACACTTCGAGGGATTTATCAAGAAAACCATTGCAAAAAATAAAACAGTAAAATATAAAGTACTTAACCAACCACAGAAAGATTGGATTAATAGACAAATTTTAACAGAGATTACCGAAAGAAACATGTTATGGAAGAAAATGAAACAAGACCCGAACAATAAAGAACTAGAGGTTGACCTCAAAGCCAAGAGTGAGAACTTAAGTAAGACCATAAGAAACACAAAGGATAACTATTTCTACGAAGAGTTCATGAAGTGTACTAACAAGCCCAAAAAGATGTGGAAGCTTATTAATACTCTTTCAAAAAACAAGTTTGTTAATAGTTGTGTTCCCCCAAATCTTAAACTTGAAAACGGACAACTAATCACAGATCCTGTTCAGGTATGCGAAATTTTCAACAACTTTTTTGCAAGTATAGGGACACAGTTAGCAAGCAAAATTTCATTGAGATCTAACAATAACGACACATACACACTGCCAAGACTTAACCCGAGCACTGAACACTACGAATTTGCCGAATTTACCCCATGTACAGTCAACGAAATATCCAAAATTATTGATGGGTTGGATCCTAATACTAGCGCTGGTATTGATTGTATTAGTACCAAAGCGCTTAAGTGCATTAAACATTTAGTAGTGGAGCACCTAACCTGCTGTATAAACAAATTATTACAAGAAGGAATGTTCCCGGAAACTCTAAAAATAGGCAAAGTCACTCCTATATACAAAGCTGGAATTAAGTCAGACCCTGGGAACTATCGGCCAGTCTCAGTGTTGCCAGTACTGTCGAAGGTGCTTGAAAAAGTAATGCACAGAAGACTTGACGATTACCTAACAAAAATACGTTTCATTTATCAAAATCAATATGGTTTCCGTTCCAAGTCGAATACACTCAATGCAACCATGGACTTAATAACTACCATTAAAGCAAAAATTGACCAGAGACATATAGCACTTGGTGTCTTTATTGATTTAAGAAAGGCTTTTGACACAATCAGTCATTCACTGCTATTACAAAAGTTGAAAAGTGTTGGTGTCACTGGAACAGCATATAATATGTTGCAGTCGTATTTGTCTAACAGGTACCAAGTAGTAAAGTTTGGAGATCATCAAAGTACCCCCCAACCAGTAACATGTGGTGTACCACAAGGCTCAATCCTTGGGCCGTTGCTATTTCTAATTTACGTAAATAATATTCACCAGGCTGGCTTGCAGGGTCAACTTACGCTATATGCAGACGATACTTGTTTGTTCTACTTTGGACATCAGCTTAATGACATCTTAAAATTCGCTCAAGAAGACCTGAATAGTTTAAACAGGTGGTTCCAATACAATCTTCTTACAATAAATATTTCCAAGACATCTTATATAATTTTTAGTGCTAAAAATAAAAAAATACCACACCACAACAATTTATTTATTAATGGGGAAATTTTACAAAAATCTAATCATGAAAAGTACCTTGGGTTAATACTGGACAGCAAATTAATATGGAACGAACACATACAGCACATAAGAAGTAAATTATCATCACTTGTGGGGTCACTACACAATATTGCTAGGTGTATCCCTAAAAAAGCTCGCTTACTTATCTACAATAGTCTGGTAAAACCCCATTTACTTTATCTTATCGAAATATGGGGAAGTGCCGCAAAAACTAATATTAAACCAATACAAATATTACAAAACAAAATAATAAAAATTCTATACCATTATGACTATCTAACACCATCTAAACATATATACAAAGAAACAAAAATTATGACCATTCAGCAATTATATACATATAACACATGCATACTAATTTATAAAATAATCAACAAACTTACACACTCACATATCAGTTTCACGACAAAAGGAAAAATACATAGATACGCACATCGTCGCGCGAATCAACTAGTATTACCCAATACCAGAACAAAACATGGCAAAAACACATTAAAGTTTGCGGGAGCACAACTATATAATACACTTCCAAAAGATGTCAAGGAACTAACTTCGCTCAGTGTGTTTAAAAAAAGATTATCTGCTCACATTTTAAGCGTTGAGTAACAACTTTGGTAATCGCTGTTAACTTGGACCACAACACATGACTGGCGCGAACTCTTAACATTGTGCAGTCGTATATAATTTTATTATAAAACTACCCACACCGGGTTATCTAGTAGTACCCACTTTATTTACAATTATTGTTCTCATTGATTTTTATCGTAATGAGAAATAAAGATCTTTAAACCGATCTTTGCTATTTAGTTCGATTTCTCTATTATATAATCATTCTAAATTAAACTTACTCAATTAAAATCCTCCATGCATTAAAATCCATTAGCTAAAACTTAAAATTAATTGTATTTAATGCTGTCGTCACCACCCATCAATGGGCCACTACTACACGGGTCACCCCCCAGAATGCGAAGTTTTGGCCATAGTCCACCAGGCTGGCCAACTGTGCGTTGGTGGACACTTAATGCTGTACTGTAATTACGATCGACGTCGGCCGCACTATCGCTAATTATTCACCGAATCTCCATAGTTTACAAGGTGGTAGAACATGTATACATTTGGCCCGAGGCGATAACAGCGCCACACCCATTTCTGCCGTGGAATAATAGATACATAACAACTCACCTGTGATCAGCTTCAGAGAGGACAAATACTAACTGGACAATTAATAATATTGACTAAAAAGACTTACTTATACCAACAGTCCTAACTTCCAGTCCCATTACTAACGATTACTAACAAACTAATATTCCTGTTAACACCTTTATCAGTCCCTCGTACTGTCTTATCTTACTCGAGGTTTGTCACAGATGTCGACAGTTTTACTACACGCCCGTTTGCTAATTTCGACCGTAAAATTAGCATAAGACGTACCTGCGCGAGATCGACGGAGGGCGCCAGAAGCAGCTCGGCGTCCAGCGCGCCGCCCGCGCCGCCTGCGCGCTCACCCGCCATGTGCCTGCGCACACGCACGACATGTTACGACCACACATCATCATATGGTGTTCCACCAGTCATATTTTATTGTTTATTTACACTTTAATGCCTAGTGGCATATTTTGTCGCATAACATTTGTTAATAACATTTTATCACAATAGTTATAAATCTTTGCCATGTTATACATCATCGAACGCAAATGCTATAAACCCATATGTATAAAATTGTATAAGCAAGCTGCAACCATTGCCTCATACAATATTTTGTTATAAATTTTTACACAATGCTTTACACATCACATAACATGTTAACAGTGTGGGAGCGTCTGCTACATCTTACGAATTGAAACAAAGTGTAACATGGTCAGATAATGTTATCGGGTTTTATAACGTTGTATAACAGCTGCGTGGGAGCACAAATCAACCCATTACTCCCCGACTACAGTCTCCTCTCATAATGTGAAGGGTTATGTATGTCATAGACCACCACACTGACCAAGTGCGGATTGGTAGCCTACACATGCCTTTGAGAATATAATGGAGAACTCACAAACCGCTTACCAACCAAACAAAATTGGTTCTCCCTTCTTTTGTTTTATATGATCGCCCCGCTGTCGTCGAAATCGCGGCCTTAGGTGTTCCCGCAATATTTTGACTCCCAACGGTTATACAAGTTATTCGCTTAAAACGCATGTAACTCTAAAAAATCAAAGATGCGTGATCTTGACGTTCGGTGGCCGAGGACTTAGGCACTCGCCTATCAACGTTTGCAGATTTCACAAAAGGCATGTGGAGTCTGCAAACCCACAGTTGGCCATATCGTGCTTTCCCATTTCTACCGTGGAATAATTGTTTTTCAACAATTGTGTTCTGGTAGGAAAGCTGTGGATGCCGGTTACACTTATACCGGTGACTTATAGACTTACTAACAGTCCCTCGCACAGTCCTATTAGAGGTTTGTCACAGATGTCGATGGGCGGCAGTGGCTGATAGGACTGCATGCCCAACAGTATGACGATGAGGGTTCGGTAATGAACTACCAAGTTGCAAAGGAATCTCACTCGCTATCGTCGTTCGTGAGCACGTTCCCGTGGAGAAACAGGTCGCTTCGGACGGTGTAGATGTTGCTTTCAGATACCTCCGAGTGCTCCACCTGTACAGACGCCTCAATTAAATCAAGAAGTGGGCGGTAAACATACACCATCTTCTTACTAAGATTATAAACTAGGGAAAATTCGCGACTTCATCCGCGTGAAATTTCGAAATACAAATAATTTTATCGTGTGAAAAGTTGTTATGAATGGTACCCTTGGGGTGCAGACGTTAAGGGCTATAACTAAAATACCTTTTTGATATTGAAATAAAACAGAACCTATACAGTAGGTAAGTATAACTTATGGGTTGCCGCCAATTGAAGCAATAAAACTGTATGCTCACTTGAGCACTTTCCTCGAGCACGTAATCGTCGGATGGGTCGAAGGTGTGCGCGCGCGGCGGCAACGGCCACGTGCAGTGCGTGCGCGCCGCGTGGCCCTCGCCGTCCGACATCTCGCCCGCGTCCAAGCTGTAAGGCACGGATACGTAAATAAAGCGTCAAAAGCACTTAGCTTTATATTCCGCATATCTTTTGCATTCCTCTCGCTCGCACATTGTAATATTTTCAACGATTGTAAAAGTCTAGGTGTACTTTTGTAAAATTTATGACATATTTTAACTTTCATACACCTACCTAATATTTGATAAAGAAAAATGGCGTTTTCGGCATTATTCGACAGAATTGCGTTGAATCGTCCATTTCGGAAAATTGCAGCACGTGTATTACATTTGTTGTCGTCGTTCGTCAAAATATATTTTCATATATTCTGTATGTTATTATGCATCAGTTAGCATCAGCTATATGTTATTTTTATAATTGTCATAAGTATGAACTGTTTTACATATTAATTGACATTTTTAGCCCAGTTTACACGTGTGAAACTATTATATTTTAAAAACAGATATATTATAACCCTCCTTACGCAGTCGGGTAAAAATATTACTTATAAAAACAACTACTTACCCAAATAAAAATAAAAAGTAGTAAGTGTATCCTTACCCATAATCTTCGGCCGCGCCGGCTTCATCCTCCGTTCCATCGGCAGACTCCACGCCCTCGACCTCACCCGCGCACACGGTCAACGACAGCTCCACGCTCTTAGGCTCCACTTCCTCTTTAGACGCCGTGTCCATCTCTGGCGAATCGGGCATGTATGTTACCTGCATCCGAAAAAGTTAAAACATATTATTCGATAAATCCCAAAATACATTTTGTCATCAACCATCACCTGCATAGATTTCTTAAATTCTAGAACTTCTACCTAATCTGATATCAAAATATTTGCAACAGAAATTTAAAATATAATTTTACGATACGTTAAGCAAAGTGTACCCTCTAGAGTTCCTGATAATATCAGCAAAATCCGTTCAGCGGTTTCGGATCCTATCTGCTGCAGACAGTCAGACTTACAAAAATTCTAAAAATTGATAATGATGGCAAATTGTCATATAAATAGCATATTCGTTTTAACTTTTGACCTTCATTTTCATATCACAAACAGAAACTCCAATGTTATGTATTGGTATAAGATGTATCTTACCATGAACAAGCCTTCAGAGTCAGTCTTTAGATTTGTTTGAGTATCCGTAGGTATTTCGGTTTCTGCGACGGTGTAGTTCTCCTCTTTGTTGTGGATCTTCTTCATGTGCATGTACAAGGAACTCATGTTCGTAAATGTTTGCTCGCATCCTGCACAAATGAAACCCATTTATCAATACAGTTGGATCATACTGGCTGTTTTATAAGCCTAGCATCGATGTATGATTGTACGCTCACACACGCCCAGTGTGGCGCAATACGTTGCGTGACGTGAATGCTGGCGGCTGGCGCGAGTGAAAAACAGCGCGCGCGACACTTGTAAAAAGAAATAAAGACCTAACCAACACCTAAACATACTTGTATGTACCCCTAAATGTACTTAGGGGTTTATTTATATTTGACCAATATTAAAGAGGCACATAAAAAAGAGCCCCCTAAATTAAGGAGTCTATTAAAGTTATGGGTGGTTGGGGAAATCGGGCTTAGGTGCTATTGTCCCGTGGGCTTACCGTGGTGCGTGCAGGCGGTGGCGGTGGCGGCGACGGGCGCGGTGGCGCGCGCGGCCTGGTGGCGGCGGGTGTGGTCGCGCAGGTGTTCGCGGCGCAGGAAGGCGCGGCCGCACACGGCGCACGCGTGCCGCCGCTCCCCCGTGTGCCGCCGCGCGTGCCGCATCAGCTTGCTCGCCGTGCGGAACGACCACCCACAGTTCTGAGGATACGCATGCTTACTATTAGCGCCGTGTTGGTACATTGCTGTACAATCGGGAAACAATAAAAGTCTTATGGGCGAAGGAACTGGACACCGTCACGTATCAAGTTGTTGTGTATGAAATGTCAATCTTATCAGCACCATTTTATATCCATTACCATTTTTATAACACCGCAACAACCGTCGATGGTGAAAAGAAAGTGGTGCAGGTGGCAGTAAAGTGATATTGACGCACATGATTAGCTTGTAATTATTCATTATCGTACTGAAGTCACGATCACGATTGTACCAATGGATCTTTTTTATTTAAAAGTAGCTGGCGTGGCAGACGTTGTCCTGCCCTTTTCCCGGATCGCATACAGGGCAAACAAAGACACATTCATTTAAATATCATATTTTATACATGAAGTTTCTATCCCCGACCAATATTTTGACTATCGTGCTAGTAGTAGACAATAGTTACCGGGTAGCAGCAGGGGTAGGGCTTGTCACCGGTGTGCGCGCGCGTGTGCTCGCGCAGGCGGCACGGCTGGCGGAACACGCGGTCGCAGCCGGGCCAGCCGCACGCGAGCGCGGCGCGCGGCCGCCGCGAGCGGTGCGCCCGTCCGTGGGCGCGCAATCCGGACGCCCAGAAGAACCGCCGCCCGCATTCCTCGCACCTGCCGGAACGACACTACTGTTAACATTGATTTGGCCGCAATCTATAGAGGCCCACTGTAGGGCACGGGTCTCTCCTCGAAGGGACCTGGTGCGTAATCCACCACGCTGCTCCAATTCGGATTGGTGGAGGGATTAGTAGCCTACCCGAGCGTCGTAAGTTTTCAGGCCGCCCGAAACCGTTCGCCAAGCTCTAACGATAACAACCGGGACCGATGGCTTAACTCGAGTTACAGGATTATTAATTTGCATAATTAAGCCCATTTTCACCAACCGCTCCTAATTTTAACTCTAAATTTTGGGGATCCTTTTTAGGTGTCTATTATATTTAGGTAAAATAAAAGTAAATATTTAGAAGATAGTTTAGATGTTAGAAGTAAATAGATTGAAAAAATCAGGCATTAGTCTCGACGGCGTTGGCGAGAGCAGCGCAATCATTTCACTTGTATACAGTTCTATGCAGCGGTTCTCGACGACAGCGGAGCGGCAGCGGCGCGCC
>DWLO01003228.1:0-11246 GCA_018245335.1 Dalla quadristriga | reverse complement strand
ACATTAACAGTACTTGCAATTAGAGTCAAATTAATAAATCAGATGCGAGAAGGGATCTGCCAACGTTATAAAAGTAAAAGGATATTATTATAATATTTGTTTTGTTTTAATTTTTAACAAACCTTGGTCCTTCTGGTATATATAAAACCTTTCTTGGAATAATATATGTAAATACTACTGTTATTTCAACCTGACTCACAAGTAGGTAAGTCATCAATAATAATATTTAATATAATTGTTGTAAATATATATAATATATATTATGTGTTATATAACGACGCTTTGCCCTCGGCACCGCCCGTTTATGTTCCCGTTATCTATCCCACAGGAACCTTGCATTTTTCCTATGGCACTTGACAGCCCACAAAAAGAATCACGTTGATCCGTCCCCTCTGGCAACTTGTAAGAAAGACAAACCAACAAACCAATGAACACACATTCACAATTATAATATTAGTAAGGATATTATTATTATATCGACATGTCTGGCAGAGCTAGCAAGGTGAAAAGAAAGTGGCAATGGGGGGGCCACGTCGTTCGAAGGACTGATAACTGATGGGCAAGAATGGTCGTTGAATAAAGAATAGAACTCGGAAAAAGAAGCACAGGTCTTCCATCGACAAGGTGAACTGACAATGTTAAGCAAACAGCGGGAAATCGCTGGATTCAGAGGGTACCGGACCGTTTGGAGTATCGTCGATTAGGGGAGGCAGCAGTATGTCCAGCAGGGACCTCTAAAGGCTGTTTGATGGATGGATGGACGGATATTATTGTAAGCATGCCAAACATGGCAGTAGGCAGAGGGGATGGACTACACGCCGTATGAGTAGTCCTCAGTTAATAAACCATATGGTAGGAAGCAAAATTCAAGTTATCGTGAGTCGAAACTCACGATATCGTAAATTTTCCCAAAATGCAAGTTAACAAGCAAAAATACAACTTTCATAGCTCCTAAATACCCGGTGCAAAGTGCAACTAGGTCACTTTAGAAGTAAGGTCAAGAAATAGAGTGTATTTAATAGAACATAGTATTAGTAGCAACGGCATGTTTACACCTAACGAGAAGTCGGCAGATACAGTTCCTACAAAATTACTGACTGCCAAGTAATGTCGGCTGCCGTCGTGTGCTTTTAAGAAGTAAATTGTATGAGTACTTATTTAAAACGGTGATAGCCTTGTGGTTATTACGAGTTAAGTGCCTATTAATCAATTCAGTATCACTCGCTTTTTTATGTAATATGAATAGCAAACGAGCATGCAGTCCAACCAACCACTGCCGCCAATGGACATCTGTGACAAAAATCAAATAGGACTGTGCGAGGGACTGTTAGTAAGTTAGTCCTGTTAGTGTAGGCTATGAAACAAATCTTAGTTTGTAAGTATTCGTTAGTAATAGGGCTGCTATAAGATAGTTAATAATCGTTAGTAATTGGCCTATTGTATTTAAGGGAGACTGAAAATATCGCGAGAAAACCTGAGAAAGCCTCAGAGTTTTCGATAATGTTCTCAAAGGGGTGTAAAGTATTCCAACCTGCACTTTGCCAGCGGGGTGGTAGTAGGCTGGTG
Source organism: Dalla quadristriga (assembly GCA_018245335.1). NCBI lineage: Eukaryota > Metazoa > Arthropoda > Insecta > Lepidoptera > Hesperiidae > Dalla > Dalla quadristriga. The sequence goes on along the minus strand of DWLO01003228.1, from coordinate 9,680 downwards.
ATATGTTGATATGATGATTTCACTAAACGTTTCAAATTGCATTTCAGGTTAACATGAAGTGTGTGTTTCTTTTGGCTGCCGTCGTGTCGATGGTGGTAGCAGAGTCATTCTACTACGTCACGGATAATGATTACATCGACGTAGACTCCATAATAGCCAACACGCCTGTCTTCCAAAACTACATCGACTGCTTTCTGGAGAGGACACCCTGTACCTCGCATCAAAACAGTTACAAGAGTAAGACTAAAATGATTTACACAACGCTAGTCTAATCACCTTTTGTTTTTATTTTAATACTGAGGTGTGCTCGCGACATCACCCAGGTCAAGTCTCGTTATACAGAAAATGTCAAAGAGCGAATGGCTGTAACTAAAAAATCGCTTGAGATATTAAGGTAAAGTCGTAAGTTAGTGTACCCTCTACAATACCTTAAAATTTCATCAAAATCCGTTCAGCTGTTTTGGAGCCTCTTCGCGACCAAAAAACGTAGACAGACAGACACAAAAATTCTAAAAACATGTAGTTGTTATACTTAAAAATATGCTACTGTGGATTTAATAAAGATAACGTCTAATTATATTTTGACGACTCCATTGCGCGTTGGTCAGTGACCCTGACTGACGTGCTGTGGGGTCCCGGGTTCGATCCCGACCAGGACAGATAATTATTTCGTAGATAAATGTCTATACTGAAGTGTTGGGTATTCAATTGTGTTGTTTTGCTGTGTGATTTCGCCAACCGCAACACACGGAATCCTATTGCGGGGGTGTAAGTGTGAAAAGATTCATTTATTTATTTATCCATTCTTGCAGTCCTATTCGGGGTTTGTGGTTGGCTGCTTTATTCATTTAAAAATAATATTGTTTTTCCAGGAATCCTCCAAGATTCCGTGATAAGAGCCTGTGATCGATGCAACTTGCCCCAGAAGCAGCGCTACGCAAAGTTCCTCTGGGCCATGCGGTCTTTAATGCCCCACGAATACCTTAGCTTCAGGCAGAAGTACGACCCTGCTGGCATTTACTTCGACCATCTTGAAGCTGTTCTCGCCAACTATCTGGAGTTCAGCACTCCGTACACACAGCCTTACTTTTATTATATTTACAAAAAGTAAAAGTAAAAATGTATGATTTTGCGATCTATGTGGATCCCTTTTAGATAAGACTGCATATACATTTTTCACCTAACAAGTAAACATGGTGCTCTATCTTTGTTTTTAATTTATTTTACCAGGTTCCTAGACACTAACATAAAATTAAAAATAATTCAGTATGATTCGGTACTTCCTTAATTTTTTATTTTTATAGCTATACCGCTGTTTTCTTTTTACCCGACTGCGCCAGGAGGGTTATGCTTTTCATGTTTCTCTATATCTCTATGTATCTCTGTTTCTTTGTGACGCTGTGTAGCATGAACGGCTTTATGGATTTTAATAAACAAAGTTTAGGCACCGATTAAGCGTCATAGTATCGATGCATTTTTTTAAATCCTAAGCTTAATAAAGTATTTATATCCATCCGCCTTGATGGTCGAAATGACAAAAATAAATATAGCTTTTACTCCCAGTCAACTACATGTCCTTTGAGCCATATTAACTAAAATGATATATTGTTGTAGATCGCGTTCTTCTGATTGCTTGAAGAATATTATACATAATAGCATCTAATAGCTTTTTAATTATCTTCTAGTCGGTAATGTCGCACGTTACTTCTTCTATGAAATACTAGCTTCTGCCCATTACTCTGGTTGCGTTAAATAACATAATGTTTATTTTGTAAAGGTATTTAGTGCTTCCCCGTTCGGCTCAACTTCAATCAATATATAACATTACTCGCTGTTGCCGGTGACTTCAGCCGCTTTGTGTTAACTTTGTTTTTAGGCATATTGGAAAATGTATCGGACATAGTTCATAACAACTATCTGTGTGGTGTTAATATTCATAGACACATTTAGTGGCGTACGGTCCATAGGCAACAAATGTGGCCCCCGCGCCCCTTACACTTTACGTACTTTTTCTGAATGAAAAACATTCCATACTCTGCCTTTGCTTTTGCTCTATACGAAACATGGTCAACGAAACATATCATATTCATAGACGAGGCGCGGTATGTATAATTATTGCATGTAGTAGTATTGTATGCAGTATGGATGCATTGTATGTAGTATTGCATGTTATCTATCAATCTATTATGTTCTTCTCCTATTGTGACGTTTCTCAAGTGTATTTAATTACCTTATGATGAAATAAAAAGTGTTGACTTTGACTTTGACTTTATGTTGGCGGGGGGCTGCGTCCCCCGAGCCACCACTTTCTACGTTACTTTTGCTGTATGAGAAATATGCCCTACCAAACCTACCAAAGACATCTATCTTTACCTTTCATAACTAAACTAGTCAAGGCGTAGCGGATTATGTTTTCAACCATCGATCTCATTTAACAATTTCTACCGTTTTTCTTGATCCCCTCAGGATCTGTACGAAAATTGGAGTCAAAAGTATCCTTCCTTCTCCGTGACTCAAACTATCTCTCTAACAAACTCTATGAAGATCTGTTGTATAGTCCAGCCATCAACGCGTATTAAACAAGCAAACAAGCAAATTTTCACACTTATAACATTAGTAAGATAAGATCAGTGTATATTGTGTGTTTGTTATATCGGTGCATATATTTCGTATCGCAGGATAAACAAAATTATAAATCATAAATATTATCTAAATAATTATAAACATATTAAATTCAAAATTATACATTCGCATGAGAAACTTCGTGTCTTTATGCGACGTGACACTTTCTTTAATAAGTAGGTACGTCACTGCCCAAGGTTTTCGAAATTCAGAAATGAACCCTGAATATTTAAGAGACATCAAGCCAATTTCTATGAATGCTTCTTGCTGTGAATGTCCCGTTTTAACGCTAAGCCCGGCCATACAAACAGACAGCTACAAATTTGTATTTGAGCATTGTATGCAATATGACCACAATACAAAACGACAGCATATAAGTCGGGTCTATCATAATTGTTGTCATTCTTGAGAATTGAATTTGGCTCACAGCTGTCATAACCTGCATATAGCTGAGCCTCATCTAAATAGGTAACGCTATTTAAATATATTAGTAGTATTAGTACGTTATATATAGGTATAGGTTAGAAAAGGAGACACGTTGCCAGTTGATCATTTAATCCTACATGGTCATAGAAATGCTTTTGAGGGAGAATTTCTGATTTCTTGCGTTTCCGGTGTATGAACCTAGGCATTTAATTATATGTGAGAGGCGTTAGTGTAGAGGCCTTGCATTGTGCTATGTGTAACTAGTGCGGGGTCAAAAATGGGTAAGCGTTTATAACAAACAGTAAAAAAAAAATTGAGAAAAATTGTAAATACCGAATCGATGTGTACATAATTTGGTTATTGATTGGTGATCATGGTTTGGTTAAGATTATAATTTAATTCAATAATAATGACTATAGTAGTTTACTTTACGAATTTGTAACTAAACAATGATATATAAACAATAATTTGTTATAAATATTTTATTGTTCATTTGAATATGGGAGAACAGGTAATTGAATTCCACTGGTACAGCCGGAGAGGCTAAAGTTTTGTCAGCAGTGTCGCCGCCCAGGTAATTCCGACATGAACCTACTAAGCTACCTACGATTTAGAAATAGTTGTAAGGTATTCCACGATCCAATTTTCTCAAAATTATCACTAAGCTATTGGATTGCGACTTGATAAAGAGATGCTTAAAGATTAAATAGTGACAACGAGGAATATGTCACCAAATTAATTAACAAAGAATTTTATCAATGAAGTAAAATATAATGAGACCATGTCAAGACAAGCATCTTAAGTAAATTGCGTAATAAAATGTGACTTGAAAATAACCCCGATTTTATATATAAATACATCGGCCCATTATGTAGTATTTACAGAGCTATTCAGCCCGTTGTTGTAATTTTACATACATTAAGTAAATCTTGTAAGTATTCCTGAATAAATATAAGTACATATTTGAAATTAAATCTAAGCATCTTGAATTGTGACATATAACATAAATATATATATATCCCTATATATACATATATATATAGGTATTAGAGATTGTACAAGTATATACCTGTGGAGAAGGTACTGTGCTTGACATCTTTTTGTTAATCTTTTATCTTGAAAACAAGACGAAAGAATATAAATGAATTTACATGTTTCAAACTTTAAAAAAAAATTGATAACACTAAAGCTCGTCAACAGATATCAAACAAAAAAAAAAATAGGTTAACAAATAGAGGAGAAAAGGTACTGAAGGTTTTGTCCTTTTTATATATAGATGAAGATGATTATACATTAATTTATTTTTTCAGCAGGTATCTATAATGAAGGTCGCGGTCATATTGTCTGCTTTGGTGGGCTTGGTGGCAGCTCAGTCTGAATACGTGACCGAGGATGACTACGTGGACATCGACGCCGTAATAGCTGACTTGCCGAGTCTGCAGGCATACATTGATTGCTTCCTGGATAGGGCGCCGTGTACCTCTTTGACACAGAGTTTTAAAGGTAAGCTTTACGCTTATGCGCTCCTTGTCCCACAGGTGGTGTCAATCGTGACCTATCAATTAAGCAGATTCGTGCGCGGTGGAGAGTGTGGTGCGACGCATTGGCGACTTCTCTGGTGTTGCTAGTGTCCATAGGCGACGGTGACCACTTACCATCAGGTGGCCCGTCTGCTTGTTCGTTAAGCTACAGTATACAAGTTCTACAACCTTACACAATTCTTATGTTGCAGATATAATTCCAGACTCTGTGATGAGAGCTTGTGACAGGTGCAACCTACCGCAGAAGCAGCGGTACGGCCGGTTCTTGCAGGGGCTGCGAGCTGCGCTGCCCGCAGACTACCAGGCCTTCAGACAGAAGTACGACCCCACGAACATTTACTTCGACGCCTTAGAAGCTGAGCTCTCCAAGTTCTGGGACTACGTTACGCCGGAGCAACGACCTACAGCATAACTAATTGCTCTAAATCACTTATATTGGAATTTTAGGATAGACAGCGACACATAATAATACTAAATCCCATGCAATCTAATCTAGTGTATCTTTTTTTTGAAACCCACTTCTGGTGTGCTATTCACTAAGCACACTCGTCGACGAGCTCGACGTCAAGCTATAGGCCCACAAACTTATGTGACCCTGTGACTCACAGCGACGCCGCTATCGTAGTATAAAAGTAAATGAAGTAAACATCAGTTAGTTCAATTTTTATCCATCCAATTTTAGCGATTTGGTCAGATATGTTTGGGCCCTCCATCGAGGCTGCTCTACCATTTGATTAAACGAAAATTTACATTTTCACGGTTCTTGTATGAAGTGTCGGGCAAAGCCGCTTGCGTGATACTTAACAAACTGGAACATTGTTCTAGGTTACACTAGGCAGCATTACATGACTCTCCTTTTGGTCGAATGGTTCGGCTAAGTGTCTCTTTCTTGCTACTTACAATTAAATTATCTGATATGAGAAGCGTAATGTCAGATATATAGGTTACAGTAAAACGAAGTTTTTGTCTCTTTTTGCGTTTCATAGAGTATTCGTCCAATAACCGTTTTGCTCATTCATTCGGATAGTCGGACATCCTCTTACCATCACTAGGGTTGACTGGTAGAGAGTGCCACCAGGTATTAAGTCCGCTCATTATAGTCCTCGTCTTAAGGTTTTGACAATAAAGGATAAAATTATAATAATAATAATATTCGTACTAACATTTATTGATCATCGTTCGAATATTCTTCTAGCAATCCTACTTTTATTCACAACCTACCAACAACATACCACTAAAGCTTTATACACGCACCCGTTTTTTATTTATCAAACTATAGCCAAACCTTAAATTCGTTATTTGTTTTTGTTCAAAAATAAAACAAGAGAGTCGGAGGTCCTTCAACTCGTTAGATAACGATGTATTGGCCAGGTTGATGCATATATTATTGTGTTAAATACATAGATGGAATATATTATGGAATAAGCTTTGCTCACGGCTCCACCCGTACCGTAAAATACCTTTTTCCATACATTTTGTTTTGTCAACAATGATTTTGAATCACATTTACTTTTTACAGACTTTTACAATCATTGAAATTGTTGGAATTTACGAGCAAGATAAATGCAAAACCTGATAGACTTCTTAAGAGGATTGGGTTTCTCTGATTAAGTGCCTTATGTCCATAGCGTTCCGCAGCTTGTATCAGTGCTGATCGACAAAGTTAAGGAGTCAGAGAATGGGCATAAATCCATGTCCTGGTTTAAGTTCTTAAATTTACTATGCTATTTTTAAAATATCTACAACCTTTTTCTTAACATGAAATCAGATTAAGATAAGGTTTTAAAAATGACATCGATAAACGACTGGCTTGTTTTGGCAAATATTATTCAAACCATACAAAGATTTCATATATAAGGTCAAGCGGGCAACAATAAAATCATTCGGTTTTTAAATGTAAGCGAGCCCAGTGCAAGTCATTCAAAGTTTAAAGGAATTTCTCACCTACAACAAAAGAACATTAATAAGTTACATCACTATTATTCAGGTAAACAATATTTAAAACATCTAAAGGCCGGTGGATTTTTGTGGACGTGAACTCATAATAATATAACTAATAATTTTGTCTTTGTTTACCAAGTTCTATAAGTAGTTGTTGTGATATTGAATAAATTATTGGCTCTGCGTTGACAAAAGCGATTAAGGTTTGTATAAATAGCAACGGTTCGTACCTATCCTTTACGTGGGTCATAGAGTGTATCATTCAACCAGTGTTTCTTTAACAGCATCAAGACTAACAAGTGATTCCTTAAACATTACAGTTGGGTAAAATGAAGAGTCTAGCGGTTCTTTGTGGGGTGTTGGCGTTAGCAGCAGCTGACACATACAGCAGTGAGAACGACGATCTAGATATAGAAGCTGTACTCACAAACAAAGATGCACACCAATCTTTTATAGACTGCTTTATAGATAAACGTACTTGTGACGCCGTGCAAGCCGATTTTAAAAGTAAGTGACTTGTTTCAAATTATTATCATCACTAACAATCTATCACTACTGAGGATCCTCTCAGAATGAGAAGAATTAGGCCCTATGGGTGGTCTATGTCCAGCAGTGGACGTCTAAAGGTTGATTGATGGATGGGAGCAAGTGGCACATACTGTAATAACACATAGGATATGTAGTATAATTACCTCCTGATAAAATAAAATATTTGATTGACTGATAAACTTTTTTTTTTTTTTTTTTCAAACATTTTCCCCTATTTTTTTTAATAGTCGATGAAAGTTTGTATGGAAAATTGACATTTACGCGGGCGGGGCCGCGGGCATAATTTAATGCCCTTATGTATTATACCTAAGAACCTACCTGGAAAGTAGCTCCATCGATTACTCAAAAACGCATCGAAATCCAATCATATTCTTGAGATGATTCAACATTACATGAACTTACATAAAACCTCCTTTATTGTAGTCGTTAAAAATTTATTTGATTTCAGAGGATCTCCCTGAGGCGGTGCAGCAAGCTTGTGGCAAATGTACGGCCGCCCAAAAACACATATTCCGCAGATTTTTAGAAGCAAGTAAAGAAAAACTTCCCCAGGGATACTACGCAGTGAAGGCCAAATACGACCCCGATGGAAAACACTTCACTGCGCTCGAAGCAGCCATAGCAAATGCCTAAATATGTGATAAACGTGCACTTGTTATACTTCTAAATAAACGTACACTCGTTATAACTAATTCATCATCACAACCCATTACCGGCCACTACAGGTGCGCAAGGGTTAGGCCATAGACCACCCCGCTGACCTACTACGGGTCGGTGGACTTCACACGGCTTCGAGAACATCATGGAGAGCTCTCAGGCATGCGTTTCCACACGATGTTTTTCTTCACCGAAAGCAGATGATATTCAATTAATTAAAGCGCTCTTAACGTAGAAAAGTCACTAGAATTTGAACCAGATTAGGAGGCCGAAGTCTCAACCACTAGGCTATTATCGCTTCATTACTTAATTTCCTCCATTATAAGTTAGTAATATCCCATCTAAGTTTGAACGGTACAGAAAAGCAGCGTGAGGAAATAATGTTCCCAAAGGCGTGTGAAGTTTGTGAATCTGCACTGGGCCAGCATGGTGGACTATGACCTAACTCTTCTCATCCCGACGTACTGCTCAGTAGTAAGCATGCGATGGGTTGTTGTGGATTCCATCTTATAAGTTTAATCTAGATCGCAAGAATTCTTAATACTAAGTTTATATAAAATGATGGTGAGTACATAAACTATAAATTAATATATTCATAATCATTAGCTAGTTTTATTAAATATTTTGATAACTTACCTCTCGTTCTATTTTATCTCGTCTGGATTAAAATAAAAAATCATGCACACGGTAGGTACTTTTTGATGTCAATATTATACAAAATTATAATATACACATAATCTTCACATGTAGAAAAAAGAAGACAAACACGATATCTTTATGGAGATCACATCAAGATTACATGCATTAATTACAGTTTTTTATCCGAGTGCGCAAGAAGGTTATGTTTTTTGAGTGTTTGTTTTTATGTAGTATGTATGTATTTCGTTTACTTGCCCATGTGACCTTGAGCTCGTTCATAAATGATAGTTTAGAATAAATAAAAAATAAATAAAAAACAGGAATGCAAGAGCACTTAACTGAAAAAAGCTTGTTAGCTCTATAAAATAAATTTAAAAGATGTCGGAGGCGGAGACAAAGAAAACAAAACATATTTTTGTACTTTCAGTCTGGTTTTATATTACTTTTTAAATAATTTCATTTGTGTAACGCTATTTTTTGAGGGACGTGGGGGGCTAGACAATTACAAATATTCTATTAGCAATGACGAATATAGTAAATATCTCCAATATATGGGATTAACATGCGCAATTACGTGGTAGTCACGAAGTCAATCATCATTATCGCCATAACAATTGGTAGGCGTGATATTCGCTTGGCGAACGCTCTTTCCCTCATAAGTCATACGCCAAATAAATCAGCTATTTCAATTCGCATTTTACGGGTTCTTTAAGATCGCAATACTATCGTACAAGAAATACATGTATACATCTTTTCCCTAACAATATCATTGATGAGGACTCTTCCAATACTTTCGGAATCGCTCTTGATCGACATCAAATCTTTCAAAATATTTACTTACTTACTTACAAACTAATATTTACAAAATAAGTATATAAGTAGTACTTACAAAATACTTACTTATATTTATTTACGTATAGTGGATGGAAGCAAATGCTTTATATGTAACAATGTTTGTTATGTTGAATTTCTATACTCATTTTGAACCGATTTAAACTGTAATGAATCTATTGACTGAAAGAGTTGCTAAGGCAGTCATTTCTGCAAATCATAAATAGATGGTTATGGAATCATAAATAGACAACGATGGTTCATAAGCAAATCGGGGTCAAAACAGTTTTTGTTTATAAAAATTCTTTGATCGTCAAAACGAACATTTCATTTGGCTAATGTAAACACAATTTATTTGTACTATTATGCTAAGCGATTGTTCCTAATATTATGTAAATAAATGCGCTCCGAAACACAATTATTCTCTCACATTCCCACTGTAGGTTAGGGTCAGATAATATAATTATCTCAGTA
>DWLO01003227.1:0-11247 GCA_018245335.1 Dalla quadristriga | reverse complement strand
ACGATAAAAAAATATAATACGATGTTTTTTGTTGTAATTTTCTTAATGGGGATCACCACGGAATTTTTATCTTTTAGATTTATACCAATAGGTGTATGTAGGTAATGTTTAAAGATATATATTTAATTTGAAATTGTGTAGTTTGTATAGTAGAAATTTGGAATTATTATCACAATTGGCTGCAACATATAAGGAGTTCGTGCAACAGGATTATTTAATTTTGAAGAATACTTCATAGTTCGCGGTTAAGTTATACGACAACAGGTAAAATCCGGTATCGATAATATTCAGTGAAACCAACGAAAAGCGGTGCGACGTTTCATTCGACTCAGACATCGGATTCGAAAATCGAATTCATACTGGCCACTATGACTGTAGTGTACCGCTCATGTGACTTGATAACGGCACCTTTCAAATGCACCCATCAAAAGCGATATATGTCACATTATGTGCTAAACTACCGTATTTATTCACGAACAAATAAACTGACTGACACGTTACTCTGCGAACAACGACCGCAGTTTAAGGCTCGCAACAAACATTCGGAGCTCCAATTAGGAATCCCGATTCCAAATATGAATTCGGGAAACAAAAGAACCAAGGCGAACCAGAGACAATATCGAACGGAAATCTTTTGTACGTGTACGATACGTTTGCAGATTTTGTATGAATTGGCTACGTTCGCAATTTCAGCTCGTTCCCGAATACATATTTCGTATTGGCATTCCGTATTGGAATTCCTGACGTGTGCGGTCGGCCAACAACAGAATATTCATTTAATAAGGTTCAAATTCAATCGAAATAGGTACCCGAAGTATTGCTGGGTTTTATGCTCAACACTCAAAGTTATAGAAGGGGTCATACAAGATGCTATATCGGGGTTATCGATATTCGAATCATAGTATTATCATCCTATAAAATACAAGAGAACATAACATTAAATTGCTCAAAGTTCATCCCTTAATAAATTGTTAAGTTGGATCAAAACCTGTAAGGGAAAAAGCACATATCTCGGGCTAGTATAACTCGGTATTAATGACCTACAATACAAACATGTAAATAACAGTAAAAATCACTGATAATTTCTATATAAATCATTATACCTAAATGTTATTATCATACAGATATGTATGTATATGATGTTGGATGGGGGTGTTAATGAAGGAAATAATTTAGTGTAAGAAATTATGAAATCGTGGTAGGGTGTAGTTTGTAGTTATCAAGTCAAGTACACAGTGGAGTGTAGAATGTAGCAAACGGTGTGTGATGTACAAACCGCATACACAAATTCAGCATTCGATGAAGATATCCAGCAGTCACTTACGACTAAACCGTTCGATTATCATTGCAAACTTATTATTACCCCCAAACTTAGCACACTTGAATACTTGCAAAGCAATTATTAAACCACAAATCAAAATATCGTCAAAAATTTTAATTATGTTAATCAAAATCTTACCCTGGGCCGGTCGCTTCCTGTAATTGCTTGAAAAACTCGACATGACGTCGCCGAAAATTTTCGCTTCGTCGCTAGAATCAAATTTCTTGTTGAAGGTGATGATGAGCTCAATGTACGAGATGTCCTCATGTTTGAACATGTCGTAGAAGATGCGCGAGATGCATAGACTAAGCTCGTCTTGGACGCGGCCCTTCTGGTGCTCCTTGATCTGGTCTTTGAACTTGTTCATGAGTCTCCTGGTGAGTTCCTCGGCTGCCTTGTCTCGCTTCGCTTTCACGGCGGGGCTGAGCGGTACCCTGGGTCGCCACACATCCGAGGTGTCTGCTGTGGACCACCGCGTCTCCCTCTGACGAGCGGGACCGTCGCCAGTCTGAAGTGGTCTGGCTTCGTCCTCTCGGGGCTGGAACCTAGCATCCGGGTTGTATTCGCGCCTGGCTTCACGGCGATGCATCAATTCTTCGTTCTGATCGAAAAAGTCATCGCTGGGATGATCTTCAAAACGGCTGTCCTTCTTGCGATACTCTTGAGCTTTTTTACCCAGTTCGGCGACTCTCTTGTACACGTCTTCGATCTCTTTGTTCAACTCGGCAGTATTCGTACGGAATATGTCTCTTCTGACGTCAATTCTGGGGAAATCGTCTCTTCTGACTTCCTTCTTGGGAGGTATATCATCAAAGTCATCCTTTTTCGGCGGATAGTCTCTGAAATCACGCTTGTCATCGTAAGGCACGCGGCCCGACTCAATCGGCCGTCCGAACGGTTTTTTCGGAGGGTAGTTATGCGAATCTCTTTCAGAAAAGCGTTCGTCTTCCCTGAAATTGTCCCTAGGCTCCTTGGGACTCGCTTGCGAAATCGGCTTCCATTTCTCAGGAACGGGTTTGCTCGGTGCAAAAGGTCTCATGACCGCGTCTTTTTCATGTCTACCACCATTCTTGTCTTCGTACGGAGGTCTCTCCCAAGCGGGCTTTTTTTCGATCTTTTCAGGTATATCAGAGAAGTGTTGGCGAATCGGTCTGGTGAATTCAGGGTCTCCTCTGGCGTTCTGGCCGGGCCACAGAGGCGGTGGCGGGGCTTCGCGGATGTCGGGGCTTCGGCGCTTCTCCAGGGCCCAGGAGCGGCGCGGGGAGCGGGGCGAGGGCGAATGCCTCCTGTAGCGATCCTTGACGGGCGACCGGTCTCTGCGGACGGGTGACCTCGAGTCGCGAGTCCCGGAGCGAGCTCTCTTCGCCGGAGCGTCTCCCATGCGCAAATGTTCCGATCCCCTGGTTGTATCGAACTTTTCCAGTCTGCTATCCATGCTCTTCGGCGGGTAAGCTGCAGGCTTATCCATATTCGACTGCCACGGATCGGGTCGCGCGCTGGGCGCCGGGTACTGTATGTTCTCATGTACGTTCGGGCGATATCCACCTGAGTACATAGCTTGATTTGGCGCCTGTAAATTGAAAGTTTACTAGCAAACACAGACAACACAATACAAATTAATTAGATTAGATAATATACCAACAACATTAATTTCATTATTTTAAGCATGTTATTAAATTTATCTCTAACTACAAGCGTGACGTCCCGTATATCGTTTCTTGTCAAAGGTGTAGCGCTGACGTAAGTCTAGATTTTCTTTTTATTACTGTTAAATTGTAAGTTCTAAAATTATTGTTTACTTTATTACTGCAACCTTAATTCCATGCAATGCTCTAAAGCATTATTGGTCAGATCAGTATTATATGAGCCAAATTATGACTACAATTAAAACGTCCAGTAATGTAAGTAGTAAAACAACGGCAACATATAATTAGCAGCACCAAGCCATCGCGAGGCCTACCGGTAAACAGAAGTTACGATTTAAATCCAAAAATATCTTTTTTATTCACGAATACATTATTTTCTCTGTTAAGTCCTATTTAACTTTTTCGCTCGTTGAATGTATTGCAAAATTCCACATGATCCGTAACCGAATACAAAAAACCTTTTCCGCTCTTGATATGTCCAGTAAAAGTAATCCTTAAGTTCTGCGTTGTTGTATTTTACGGAAATATGTTGGGCTTCGCTCAATGTCTCTCCTTTTGAAAATATTATGTGTATAAAATATTTCATATGTTCATCCAACCCTCAGTAACTAGAGCATGCTCCTGCCCCACTCAAAATTTTATTTCTCTATTTACAAGACAACGTTCTTCTCAGGCATGATTGAAAATGTAATTTAAGTTCCGAGCAATGATCCATTTTTCTATTCTTGCTTTTTCCAAACGTCGTATTGATTGAAATGAGATTTGATATGTCCGTTTCAATGTACACAATTGAATAAAGTTAGAATGTATACCAGTATACTAGTACCGGTATACAAATACACGTATGGTATACGTATACTAATACGAAGCGAAGGCAAAATTACAGTCTACACAAATCCCAAACTGAACTGCAAGCCACGAATTGATTCCCACAGCGTATGAAATCCGAACTAGTCAGTCAACTATTTATTTTATAATACATGATCCTCCAGTGAACGTTGAGATTATTATCTTCTCTACAACACAACACCATTAAAACCCTTTTTTAAGTATTGATATCCAACAACGGATATTCAAATGTGACTATAATTCTAATAAGGAATAACATCCCACTCTCTTCTTTTCTTCTTCTCTTCGTCTTCTTGTCTTTCAAAATATTTCTCAATTCATAAGTTATTTTTTAAAATTTCCGTTCGTAAATTCTATTACCACGATTGCTTGGCGCTATCACCAGTGATCCATTTGTGTCTCGGTGTTTTCGTGCTGTGGTGAGTTAGAAGGCCATATTTGGCAGGTAAAAACTCAGTTAACATTTCTTAATTGCAGGTAAACTCAGTTAACATTTCTTAAATCTTCAAATCTGCGATAGAATTGTGAATTTATCATCGTCCATTTAAGTCGTTACACCCTATTTCGCGTGATTTGATAATAGTGCATATTTGAAGCCGTAATCACGCCTTTTAAATTAAATATACACGCTATGATATGAAATCATTATGACGTTTAAATCACAAGATGCGTTCTCTCTTAATCTCTCTCAAGGACAAGTCTAGTCCTCTATGGTAAAATATTGAAGACAAATAAGATAACATCTGCAGTCTCATGATTTTAAGATTCTGAAAGTGGTATATGGCCGCACATGCACTCAACTACACTGTACTATAGCTGTGGTGGTTCATAATGCTTCGGGGATTTTATAATTAATCCAACAGAGAAAACATTAACGGATCCGGATGTTATACGTGGCTCCTCAATAATACGTTCTATTCAACTTGAAAAAATTCACTGTAGAATAATTCACAGGATAATTTTTACTGCTAAAGACATCTGGATTATTTCTCAAATCTGGACATAACTGATTTTTGTATCGACTTTGGAGCAGGTGTTTTAATTATCACGTATGTCATTTCGCACATATTTATCAAGTCGGGGTCACCACTTAAGCAATGTGAATCACCTATTTGGGAGTGAACTTTTCGGTCCTTTCCTGCCGGACTACGTCATCATTCGGCTGTGGTCCAATTAAATTCGCTTGAATGAGAAATAGACATATATGCATGCTATTTACACAATTCGTGCCATCATGTATGGTGCAGTGGGAAATCACATCACATGGAAGTATCTTTCAGGTTCCATGTTTTTCTCGTCTGCCAAAAGATCGTCTGGCTGTAATCGCTTCAGAAGCATTGGCAAAGCTTATAGTTCGCCACCCCGTTCGGTGACGCTGTAAAGGCCAGTCCCTAAAACAGCAACTGTCCATTGAAAAAAAAAAGCTTCGGAAGCCATAACACCGCAGTGTCAAACTTTATATCAGTGTTGCCGTAACTTTTAGTACTTATGTGGGTGTGTAGAATACAATATTTTGTATTTTATCTTCTTCCTACCTGAATTGCGAGTTATTTTACTTAAAATATTTAGTTTCTACCTCGGTTTTTCTCTTCAGCGGGTTTTCTATGGTATTTCAATCGGTTTCCTCGGATCATGTTCATCTATTTCTCGGTTGCAAGTCTTTGTTATAAAATGTATTTGTATTGTTCAATTATTGTTATATATCGCTTATCCTTAATTTCATGATGAAAATGAAATGTTCATCAGTTAGGCGGTAGCCTGCGTGGCGTAAGATCCCGGTTTTGATTTCCAGTCGGTGCATATATTTACGTGACACACATTTGTCTCGTACACTTGTATGATTGTGATAAATCATGTATGCGTCCGAGTCATCCACAACATAAAGCGGGGTGCACTTCCACAGTGTAAGCCCAAATTGCGTTCATAACCACATTGTCACGTTTTCCAAAATTGACATAATACCTACTCCTCTTCTTATAAAAAAAAACGGTAAAAAGAGAACAATAAAATACGTACACATAATCCGCAAGATCTTCTGTTCCTAAGAACCACTCTTGATTATTATATTTTAGCAATAGTTCAATTTACTGTTGAGTTTATAGACACTGAATTGGACGAGTTTAGAATTTTTTTTTATAATTTGAAACATTTAATAGCATGTTTTGTATGTGTGGGTGTATGTTTTTTAGCTTACCTTTGTCGATGGTTCGTAAGCTGGTCTCACTTGTTTGAGATGCGAAGGCCTTTCGTTATCGTCATATTTTGGCTTCTTGGACTGTTGATACGATGACGGGTATCTGCACAGATAAAAAAGAACCAAATATTTTATCGATCCCTCAAAATCTAAGAAAACATCTAGGTTTTTTTTTTTTTAAAAGTCATAATCCATATCACATTATTTTTCATTACGTTTCACACTCGTATACAAGGATTCATTACGGCAAAACATACACGATAATACACATGTACATAATTGAAACGAATAACACAACATAAACAAACAAATATTGATTGAAGATCAGATAAATTAAGAGATTAAAATGTCGTGTTACAACAAGAAAGTCTGAACGAGACATAAGCTGAATAGAAGAGATAGTAGTACTAAAAATAAACCGCGTTTGTTTTGATTTCAGTGCCATGCGAATGTCCTAAATTTAATCTCGAAGAATTTTGAGAATGTTTTAGGTCTTCGTAAGAACATTCATTGTAAAATTTGAAACTGAAAGAAAGAAAGAAAGTACAGAGAAACATAAGCTATATTTTTACATAACACTTATTCCTACAAAACTTAATTAACTTCACATAAATAATTTATTTGGCTATATAAAGACAATACCATTATATATTTTTCCGTAAAATAGTGCACCCCTGTCCCAAAAAGGCCATCACTCAGCACTTAGCAACGGCGGGTAGCCGCAGCGCTGATTTGCAGTGATGCCTGATGGACGGTGAGTGTCGAACGATATCCGATACACTATTGGCTTGGCTTTGCTTTCAAGGTCATAATCGAAATGGAATATTACATGTGGCAGTGGGAAAAGCGTCTTCACCGCATGTCATTGTGTGGACACAACTATCATTGCGGTGGAGTTCATTGTCGCGCAAAAATGATAGGATTCATAGGGGTGAACGCATTGAAATAATTGCTTGCGAAATCAATAAGAAAAAAAAAATTACCTCAAATGAAATGAAATAAAAGTAGCAAACATTTCCATGACTTGTTCTTTTAGACTGTATTTTAAAGCGAGTCTTTTGTACCGACACTTAAATGAGAAATATTGTTACCGTCATGTATCATTATGTCACAGAGTAATCACATAATATACTTTATTATAATAGTGCACGCTAAACTTGTTTAACTCATCCTCTTTCCATTCTCAGGTCTACTGGAAGAGATTTCTAGTAGAAATAAACAGTACATTTAATAAGTTTTAATATAAGTTATATTGTGTACAAAAAATATTAAATAAAATAAATAAAAAATACATATTTAATAAGTTCATTACTTATTACTCCTATACTCTATTTTATTTTTATATACATAAGCTTCCCTTGAGTTGGGCCTCCCCCGATACCATTTTATATTTCTTATATTGTTAGTTTTGTGTGGTCTGGTGCAGAGAAGTGACGACCCCAACCGCTAATCTCATATAATACAAATGTTTATCTTGATTTCGACGTCATCTCCGGCGAAATCATAAACCTCCCAGAGAGATCCCCTCTTGACGATTACGTCAAGAGGAGATGAAGTCACGTCAAGTGAAATTCATTAGAATTTCAGAAACGAAGTTTGTAGGTAACTCACCCATATTGACAATTCCCTCAAATCAACAGAATTCTATAAGGCTTGGCGGAGCTCGCTCGAGCACCATAGAAATCTCTCTCCGGGCGGTCGGGCCGCGCAGATTTACTCTAGGGCCTCGCCCTTGGAGGTTAACTGCATCCAGGTAATCTTAGAACCCTGGAACAGGTAAAACTGTGTTCCGAAATCAATCAAGTTTTGGATCTATAATCGCATGTATTGAAAGGAAAGTTACCTGCAGTTTGTGATCGATCCATCAGAGCTATGGTTTATAAAACCTAGTTAGTTATTACTTCCAAATTTGCATTTTGAAGACCACATCACGTGGAAGGCATATTCAGAGCTTAGTTTCGGGTAGGTTATGCATATCACACTCTTTGCATGTGACCCAGATATTAAGCGGTTTCAGTGTTGCTTGTGGCAATACTATTCAACGCTCTCAGTTCCACATGTTGTCACCAGAATATTCAGTGCTTCTATTGCGCATATGACAATTGAGATTTCTTATTATGGCGTACGATTAAAATATTTAGCTGTTTCGGATACGACAGGAATTTGCAACTCATATCTGTGCATGTTGTTACATGCAGTGAATTAAGATTAGCATGAGATAGGAATATTCAGGGCTTTTACTTTCGCATCCGACAGAAATATTTAATGATGCTATATTTACACAAAATTCAGCATTTACTTTCAATTGAGACGCTGACGGTTATTTGAGAAACGGGGAATGGTTTCTGGCCCATAAGCCACTGCGACCTGAATAGATCTATCGTAGCTTAAAGACGATGACGATTATATTCCGCGTATGTAATTTCGCATGTGTTAATAATAGTCAATGCTCTCCGCTTCACGTGACATAATTAGTCAGCTTAACATGTGACAGGAAAAGCCAATGCTCTCTGCTTCACATGTGACAGGAAAAGCCAATGCTCTCTGCTTCACATGTGACAGGAATACAATTAGACTGACTTTTAAGTCTATGAACATTTGAATATTGTTATGATTTTCATTCATTTAGTGATGATCTTCACCAGCGGCCTTAATCTTGCGAATCTTTATCTTTCGTCTTCCATATTCAAATAAACTAGTGAAATCATGTTAATTTTATTAATGGTCATCTTTGATCATGTTTTGATTTACAACTTGGAATGTTATATTATTATAGTAAAGATAACATCAATTATGACTAATTAATCTACAACTCACATTGGAAATAACAAAATAAAGACATACATACAGTTGAAGTTTTTTTTATTTAAGATCTACATTTTAAATGAATGTAGTTATGAAAAACATTTTAACGTTTTACAACTGCTTTTTAACTTCACCCTTATTTTTACGACTGAATAAGGAGAGTTATTTAATATCTATTTGTCAAATTATAGATTTTTTGAGGGTAATTAAAACTCTGATTCTTCTTTTGAGTAACATACGCTATGAGTAAAATAGAGATAAAAAAAGTGAATGTGATCATCACTATTATAAAACTAACATTAAAGGGAATATTGTTTGCATCCTGGTCTTAACTATGTTCCATAACTCCTTACTTGTGTTTATTTTTAGACCTAGATACAAACGCTGGCTGGGGCGGTCTTTTCTCGAACTGGCCGCGGCGGAAATTTATCGTCTTAAATCCCAGACAAGCTCTGTGAGCCGACTCCTTAAGAGCCTCCTCAGAGCGCTGGTCAATCGAAACTGTCATGAGCGTCCCCGCCTTAAGCTCCTTTGTAGCAATGAGCGTCCATTCCTCAGTATTCAATCCCCGGTTTTGCACCTTGAGCAGGGAGAAGGCGTGGCCCATATCAGTTGTTTCCGACCTAGGCACGATCGTGTTCACGATCATAGGCTTAGCGGACACGCGCACGATGCTAGCCGTGAGCTTCGCCCCGCGCCAGGGCGCGATGATGGGCACTGTGTGCACCAGCCACATCTGACTCTGCTTATCCCTGCAGCTGATCATCAGGGCGCCTTGCGCATAGATGTAATCGTCGAACCTCGGCGCTTCCCCTTTCTTCATATACATTATCTTCGAGATTAGATCCTCGCGTATCAGTTCCGATTGTCGTTCGCTCATGTCGTCCGCACTCTGGATCCGCACACGCGCGTACTTCTGGCTCTTTATGAAGTAACTGTGGACCTCAAAGCCGGTTTTCGGCTGTGGCTCATAACTGTCACCCGGTTCCATGGCCGTTAGTATTGCTTCTTTTCGTGCTAGACGGAGCCGCTTCTTGGGGTTCGACCCGTCCGGCAGCTGACTCCAGCGCTTCTGGCACATGTCGAGCGCTTGGTCCCACGGCACGTTATCCGCGAGCATGGTCTTGTACCGTCTTCGCGCGGCTCCGGATACGTTTTTCATTACTTCTCGGATTTTTTGTACCTTCTCCTTCTCACTGTATACACGTCGCGGTTCCTCGGCGATGATTTGATCGTTTTGATCATCTTCTTTGCCCGAATGTTGTGCCTGATCTGTATCCAATTCTTCCACGTCATCCGTATGGTCTTCTTCATCCATTTCGCCATCAAAGTCTTCTAAGTCCTCGTCTTCTACACAGACACTCTCAACGTCCTCCTCAGCCGCTCTTTTCTTCGCTATTGGCCTGAAAAGAACTTGCTTTGATAGTAGGATACATAGTTAACAAAACCAAGTCATCTTGACAGGGTTACTTAGTGTCCAATGCGCTACATCTTGAACAAAAAATAGTTGTAGCGCTCTTCTATATAAATAAATCGCCCTTTGCATCTTAGATGTCACGTTTGATGAAAGCTATTAAACTGGTTAAGTCTGACCATTAAAATCTTAGAGTGTGCGGTGTTATACGTGGAACAAAGTCAGATATTTTGTGTTATCCCTCTTTGCCACTCTTAAGAGAATATTGTACTAGATATTACCGTAAACCAGAGTTTCTTACCTTCCTCAAGGTTACTTGTGTTCAGGGAAGTGTGCTACATGCAAAATAGTTGCAAATGTCCGTGGGCTGCATGATTTGCTACTTGTACGTATATTATAAACTAGGGAGAGCTGGCGAATTCGCCCGCGTAAATTTTCCACAGAAAAATATAAATAGTGAGAAGCGGTACAGATCCTCAGGACTTTAACTATAAAACCTTTTAAGATTTTGAGATATAACTTAGCATATGCAGTAAGTTAGTGTACCTTTTACAATTCCTAAAAATTTCAGATTACGATTTCAGATCCTATTCGCGTCATAAAAACGCAGACATACAAAATTCTAAAAACGGATAATCATGTTTAGGTGTCATATAAATAGCCTATTCCATTTAATTTTTGACCTTAATTTCAATATCACAGACAAATACTATTTATGTATTGGATGGATATTTGTTACTTTATCACGCAACAACTATTCTTATGAAATTCTGTGTGATGATAACTAGAGCTGGAAAAGCTCTTGCATTCTTGCATGGCGCATAATGCGTCACCGCTTACGTATATTTTTCTACCATGCCCAAAGTTTCAAATCAAATATTTATCTTTCTTTTATAATAATATGTTGTTCTTTTACTTATATATTTTTTGTTTTTATAAATTGAAGCTCAACGAAAAAGCAGACACCTAATGGTAAGTGGTCACCGTCGCCTATGGACACTAGCAACACCAGAGGAGT